>BOPP01000133.1:726103-765836 GCA_017312745.1 Gryllus bimaculatus
GTTCCGCCGCCGCTCCACCCTGTCCCCACCCCCTCCTCGCCCCTGCCCCGTCCCCGCCCTGCCTCCTCGTCTCCGCCGCTGACAGGTTGCTCCCCAGGCGCTCGAGACGCGGCGCCGAGGACAACGCCGGGGAAGGAGCGCGAGCGGAGGGAGAGGCTAATTTGAAATTAACGCGTCGCTTAACGGGAGGACGCGAGTGTAGTGCTTTCACGTCTCGCGGAACTGACGGCACAGTTTCGTGGCGTTTTCCGGTTAAGGAGTTTCATGGTTTGGGAATAATGCTTAGAAGAATATTAATCATATTTGAACTCCACAGTTCGTTTAAAAGCTTATATAACTGTTACAGGTTCTAAACTATATTATTTCTTTCAATCTTAGTGATTGGTTTCATTGTTCTATAGGTGTTCTGATTTCTAACGATGAGAAATATTCTTGGTTCAATCACTACACTTACCATCTTAGTTTGTTGACTGACTTGAAAAAATAGTACTCACCTGAAACAAAAAGAAACATTTAAAATTAGTGTACACATGAATTGGAGAGACCTACAATGTAAATGTAGTTTGAGAGAATTTTAAATAAAATGGTTTAGTTTACACAGAGTATAAGTCCCATCCAATACATCTTTTGAATTTATCGTTATCATTAGTCACACCTGCAAGAATATTTTACCTGTTTATGAAACGTAATCTAGGATTAATTGGGTTATCTGGTCATCGTTGTGTCGACTTTCATTCAGTAAATGAAACTTCTGAACATTAATAAATTTCACTTTTTTTATCGTACACAGCAGTTTAACCAACACTGAGGCACATTCTCACACAAATTTATAAAAATATTTTATTATCGTGCAATACAAAGGGCTGATAATTAGTGTGGTCTATCAGCAGAGATTGCTGCATTCGAAATTCATTGGTGGCATGTTTACTGGAGGATTTCATTGTATTATGCCTGAGTTCATTTGCTTTCACGGACGAAATATACATTATTTATCTTTTGGCTTGTATCGTATACATCCCGAATCTGAAAAGATGGGTATTGTATAAGACTCTGGTGGAAAATAGATCTCTAGCATAAGAAGAAACGTTTTCACAAAAATACGGCAAAATTGTCGCAACACAATCCAAGGAAATAGGTTTCGTTGCATTGTTGTTTTATAATTTTGTATTGTTTTCTATTTAACAATGCAGAGATTTGCAGTGACTTTTTCTTTCACGTCTTTGGCTTCGTAAAAGATCTTTTAACTGTAAAATTCGCGAAGAGCAATTTTATGGACGTGGTGTAATTAATTCTAAAAAAATTATATAATTTACGCGGAATCTTTAATCAACTTTCATTTCGCGAAATAAGATTCTAAATTTTCCTGGAATGTGTAGCGCGGAATTTTTAGAGGACGAGTTACAGGACCGCACATTTTGATGCAACACGGAGCTGAGGGGCGTATTTGAGGGTCGTGGAGCACAAATTATCTTTTTCCTTGTCTTTTAAGCGATGTGCCTCCTCCGTTTTTTCTTGCTCCGCTATCATTATTTCCAGCAGGCTGGGGTCCCGTTTCTCTTCAAAAGAATTCTGCCTCTACATCTGCATGCGAAGAAACTATAAAAAATGTTTTTAGACTTTGAAAGACTCCAAAAAGAGCCTTAGTTCAATGAATGTCTACCAGAAGAAAAATATAAAGAGTTAACATGACGCACATCTCGGTAAAAAACACACACACATACACACAAATACACACGCTCATTTTTGGATGATTCAGGTTGATTATATAGTGAAGATACTTTTTCATTGCGAAAGTGTACTTTAATTTGTTTTTTTGTTTTGTTTTTGTTCTGTCACACATATTGTGTGGATTTGTCGAAAAATTATGGCGATTTCCTTAGCAACATTGACAACTATTGGCGGACTTTGAGATTGACGGACAGATTCTGGCACCTGACTGAGGCAAGTCCGTGAGTGGGAGCATTACGTCACAGATCCTCCTTTTGTCAACAGGGCTGTCTCGGACAAGAAAAACGATGTAAATGTCGGGATCGAATTCCTTAAGCCAAAGAAGTGAAAAGAAAACACCGACTTGTTGGAGGGTTGAGGAATAAAAATATTTTTTCAATGCAAATCGTATTTTTTCTTATTTTGTTTCTGTCTCTTTATACTGATACACATTCAACGGACAGGTCAGAGCTGTTACGACAGCAGAGATTTTCTTTCTTTCGTTGTGAAACATAGACCGATTTATGAATAATAAGGTAGGCCCTATTGGCCTGACTGACGTGAATCCTCGAGCACGGGCGCTGCCTCACAGTTCTTTCCTTGTCAATCAGGAGCGTGTCTGTCAAGACAAACGAGGTGAAAGTCAGTAGCGAGTCCCGAAAGTGACGGTAAGGAAAAGAGAACTCCCACGAAAGGGGGGGGGGTCTGTCTGTAGAGTGAGAGACGAGTCAGATGTCCTTTAGGCAAGCGAGAGGGGGCAGATAAACGGCGGACGAACGGATGGGAGAACGGACGGAGTTTATGAGGTATGAGGGAGTGTCGCTCTGAGGGACTGACGGGCGAACGGTAGGGCGACGGACGGGCGCGCAAGCAGGCGGGTGGGCGGGCGAGAGATTGAGCGGGAGGGGTTGGAGGGCGGGAGGGCGAGAGATTGAACGGGGGCCTCCGGGAGGGGTTGGAGGGTGGAGCCACCTGCGGTGACACTTGGAGAAGACGAGCAGCGCCGGCTGCCCGCATCGCGCCCCTTCACCCGCGCGCAGCTGACGCCCTGAAAGGCAGGCGGCCCCGCCCCTCCCCTCCCACCTCGGCCCATTCGACGTACCAGAGGCGCGCCTCGGCTCACGCTACTTTGCATCTAAAGGTCTCCGCCGGAGGCAGCCGGAGGGCGAACACAGATTTGTTGGTGCCACTTTCAAGATTAGAGAAATTGTAATTGCTCTGTGTTTTTTATGCCAAACTGACGTCAATAACGCCTTAATACGTCGCCACAGCGGCGCGCTTCCGATAAGCGGCAGGGCTCTTTCCACCGCCGCTGTAGAAAGGGGTGGGTTTTGCAGGAGTAGGATGTTTTCAGACGCCGTCGGAAGAGGTCGTTCGAATAGCCGTTCACCAGCACGTGTTCGAACGAATTCGGCACACCCGACGAAAACGTCCGACGACGGCCAAGCAAAATCTCGGCCAAAATCGGCTCCACTGCCACCGCCACCTTGCGCTCCGTCCGCTTCTCTCCTTCCCTCCCGGGACGCCCCGTTCTCCCCCCACCACCCGCCCAGCCCCGCTCCCTCCATGTGGCGTAGCGTCGTGCGTTGGGAATTAGCGTGTCGCGGTGCTCCAGGCATCAGCATAAGCGATTAATCAATTAGGCGCGACAGCCTCCACAGGTGCACAGGGCGGTGGCGTAAGCGACGGGGGGGGGCGCACAATACTAGACGAGAGAGTCATCGTACAAAGACCACACGGGATACAATCAGAGACAGACGTACAGTTTGTTACTTGGAGTTAATTGCTGCCTATAAAATTGTGAACTGTAAGACTGCTATGTTCAGCCTAACTGATGTCCTAAGGGTAGGGAAGTAAGAGGGAGTGCCCAGGAAGCATGAGGAACTCATCTCAATAAACACCATCTTAGTTTTACCTGTAGAATTGCTAAATAAATATCATTCAAATCAAGTGTATAGAGTAGATGAAATTATTTTTTAATCGAATTCGTAGTTATATTGAGAGAGCTTAATGTAATTAAAGGATTTCTTACAACAACCAAACAAGTCCAAATTCGAGATTTTTCAGGAGACATGTAAAGCGTAGTCGTTCTAGTAATAGATTTTTCACCGTCTTGTATCTTTCAAAGTGTTTGGCACATTCCGAAAGAAAATGTCGCAGGTGATAGCGCCAGTAGTAGGGAAGAACGTAGTGAAATATCTCAAAATATGGAATTTGGAATTTGATTGGTTCTTGTGAGAAACCTTTCAATTGAAATATTTTGACTTTTCTTGGTAAGGAGTCACATACGAATTACACACACATAGTTTTGCGTTTCTCTTTATTAGAATTTCTATAAGGTTTTAAAATAGCTTTGGAATTAAAATATAATTAAAAATTAAACATGACCATTATATTGAAATGACTATGAGCAATTTACTCCATTTAGTGCTATTGGGAGAATTTGAGTTTGACGATGTACCTGGGAGGTAGTAAACTCCTCCTCGATCTGTATCTTCAAATTTTGACAGTTGGACAAGATAAATCGATGATGTTTTAGGGTGTAATTTCTCTTATGTTTGTACCGTTGTCAAATATGTCTTCGGTTTGATTTCTTTAGGTGTAGGTCGCGCTCGTATCTCCTATTTTCGTAAAGTAGGGACTGACTGTACTGTGAACATAATTTTTGCGTAATATTCACTCAGTCACGTGACTAAATTGGTGGTAGGCTACGAACGTAACCAATACAGTCAATAATAATTTGGTAAGACGAACAATGAAATGACGGGCGATTATTTAATTATTTTAACCGTATAATGAACCGCAAGAGATATTCGTAATTAAAATAATGCACTTGGAATTTCTCAATTGTATTCAATGTATTACCTTCAAAACGTATCGTCAAAAAAATTGTTACCGTCATGTGGCGTGCGGGGAGAAGTACACGTATAATTTGCGCACATTTGCTTGAGCTACAGAATTCCTTCCTCACTCTTATATTATTATGAATAAAGATAAGAACAAGCGTGGTTGGCACCATTTGTAAACTACAAGTTTTCTCTTCCTTGTGATAGAAAACCATCGCCCATTGCATCGCCCAACGAACTGCGGACAAGATGATCATCGCGAACCCGTCAAAGGCTGCTCATAAAATAAATATAAATGAAAATGTTGGTTAAGAGAATACATTATTCAAATACAACTCATCTACGTTTCGTTTGCCGATAGCAGAATACGAACCTTCTTCTATTTTAAAAGAACAGTTTCGAACCACTCTAGAACTCAAATATGCAAATATTTAATGGTTGTAAGAACATATTTACAAAGTTTTTGTCATCAACACTCAAAAATTCGAAGTATAATAAAGATGAAAGAACGAAGATAAAAGTGGAGGGAAACTTGTTTTTGGGCATAATTACTTTGGACGGAGTGTTATTTGTTTCTTCAAAATTTCCTTCAACACTGTCTATTGTGCCACTATGGTGTGTACTAGTTACTGGCGTGCATAGTGATAATCTTGAAAGCGCTTTCTCCCAATTGTGCTGATGAAAACTCCATACCACATCCATCAGTATCTCCCGACGTGACATGAACATGAAATTTACGAATAAATGCAGTACCAGCACAATTTGCGGATCTATTTGATAGAATTTAGCGAATTTCAAATGTTTACCTTCAACAATAATCAATGGTATTTAACTGAGATATTACGTTATTCACAGCCCTAACTGGGTTAAAAAATGTTTAAAATAACAGTATGTAAAATTGGCAAATAAGTGTGCTTATTGAGTAATCATGTTTTCAGTCACTCAATTTCCTTTCCCTGAATACATAGAGTATAATGAATATAACGTGTTTGCGGGTTTAAGAATGTTTTTTCAAGCTGAAAATAATAGGACAAATATAATTGTTTCACACTACAAGGTATCCTTTAATATCGGATCACAATACAAGCTAACATTCATACATTTCTACTGCAGCTCATTTTAAATACAAGCTTTGCGTTAATTTTATTAAGTTGCTAATTGTCTACTTTTCTTTACTCAAGAGATATAAGTATTGTTACTTAAGAGATATAAGTACATGATGTCCTTCATGATGTATAATTTTAACTTTGGATAATCGTATGTTATTAAAAGTTAAAATTTCTCAAAATCCTTATCATGATAAATTTTCCTGCTTAAAATATTCTGTTTTTTATCATGATAAATTGTGCTGTTTTATACTTTTAATGCAGGTTTCTGTCCCACTTGTCATCATTTGCTTGAAGCATTTCATGTGTTCAGTTATAGCTCATGCAGCTTTCATGACGTATCCTTGTGTAGATGGACCGTTCACCTTTAATGGAATCTTAATATCTCGAAGCGTTTTCCGAAACTTTTCAGTTTGCAAGAGTAAAATTGCCTCATCCCAGCCAGCAAAACTTTTCCGAGCAGTATATCAACTGCGTCTGAGTTGCCGTGGAAGAGAACAATTTTATGCGTTTATGAAATTCATATCAATTTAAAAATAACAACAGTAGTATAGTTACATGATAGAAGATGAATGGACGGAAAGATAAAAAAGCAGGAAGGAAAGATGATAAAAGGGAAATCTGTGAATCAACCGTTTACTCACTAAATGCAATGTATCTTTTATGTCGGTTGGACGGTAGTCGTTCGGAAGCCGACGTGCAATTCAAATATAATGCTATAGTTCATATCGGAAGCAGTGATGCTATTCAAACCAGCCCCCCCTCCCCCGATTCCCGTATTCCGTTGCGTAAACCTGCAATGGAGCCCGTATCAGTGCGGCCGGTGAAGAGTCCGCCTCATAGCCTGTATTTGTTTTGAGGGGCGTGGGCGTGGCGGGGCGGGGGCTGGAGAGTGGCAGCTGGGAGAGCGCGGCTCAGTGCAAATAAGCGCCGGCGTCGAGCTCTTGCGTGGGGGCAGCGGAGGCTGCTGGGGCGGCCGCGTGCCCGACGACGGCGGCAGCGACGGTGGGGGCGGGGCCGGGGCGGGAGAGGGGGTACGGTAGGTGGCGCAGCGGTAAGGCGGAGGCGGAAAGCAGCGGTGGTGACGACGCGGAGGGGGGCCGAGGTAAATGAGAACGCGGGAGGTGGCGGAGTCTGTGGCGGCAACGGTGGCAGTGGAGACGGTGTCGGAATTGAAAGGAGCGGGGCGGAGGTGAGGAGAGAAGGCGGAAGGCGAGGTAGGTGGCGGTGAGTGACGGCACACGTGTCAGTGGGAGAACGTTTGTCGAAGTGGAGGGGGCGGAGCGGAGCGTAAGGAGAGAGGGGCGGGAGGCGACGTGGGGGGTGAGTGGCGGCTAACGTTTGCAACTGGGGACGGGAAAGGTAGCTGAGATGGCAGGTGTAATGAGGGAGGCTGCGAGGATAGCGATGACGGCGAAGGCGGCGGCATGTTGACGCGACGGTGGCCAGCTGCTGTTTGAAGGTGGAAGCCTAGCAGCAAACGCCGAGGCGGCAGGGTGGTGGCGATGGCGGGGGTGGCGACGGGGGGCGACAGTGGTGGTGGCGGCGGATGGCCACCTTGGGAGGGAGGTAGCAACGGGTTAGGACGTTTGATAGTAGTGTGTGGGCGCGGCAGCAGTGTCAAAGGCGTGGGCGCCGGTTACTGGGTCAGCGTGCAGGGGGTTGCGTGGGAAACGCTTGCTCACTGGCCACCGCTCGTTTCCAAGGGAACACATCCCTAACCTTTAACGAGAGGACTGTTTAATGTCATACTCATAATAATTTTTGCAAGATGTCATGCTTGTTCAAGAGCGTTTTATGAATCTCCTGCGCTTCCTTGTGTATTTGTTCAAACTTCTGAGAGATTTGCATCATTTGCATTGAAGTAATATGCAATTATATTACGTGCTACCGGATAGAATCAATAACAGTTAATCGTTATTACATCGCTTCAAAGAAGAAGTGAAAATTGAAGATTTTAATCATAATGTACCATTTTGTGTTTATTTTGCAAAAGGATGAAAATAATAAGTTTTTCAAATTTCCTAACATGATTGTGTACAAATGTTGCAATAGGGTAAGATTTCAATAAAGAGAATATAGGAAAATTTCATGCTCTCGTAGACTAATACTATGACTTACACCCCGAACGGAATACTATGTTTGTTTAGTTCTTGAAAGTGCCCTACTATTTAACAAAATTTTGATAGATATTTCTTATTATTTGGATATATTGAAATTTAAAAAAACGTAATTCTAAAAAAACGTGTTTGTTGTATTTATTTTTTATTGTATTATTTACTATTTGCGTATTTTCATATTTAATTTATATAATGATATGCCCGTCTCCAACGTCTACGGTGCACAAGCAGTGAACTGTACATCAATCAGTGGAAGGATTCTCCATTAATCAAAGCGGATATTGCATCGATTTCCATATACACAGAATCACAGCGTTAGTACAGTAGTGGGGGATACTTTGTCACCGATGAAATTGATATGATGTTAGCGTTCTATTGAGATTACTGAACAATTATTGAGTCTATTTGACTGGCTGAGATGTCTGAGGGCTTCAACTGACCAAAACCTAACTGCACTGCTGCTGACCAAAAGGTCCTGGGTTTGAGTCTGACAGGATTTTCGACAGTAGTTAGGTCGAATTCACCCGCCGCGCCATCTGGAGGAGAATTCTAGCGGTAGACCGCTCTGGTCGGTAGTTTTCCGTTAACAAATGGGTCGCAGATCGCGTGCGATCTTTTCTTCCCCTTCATCTTCCTTGACCAATCCTAAAACTTCTACTGGCTAGGACGGTGCCCTTGGTTGGTGGGAGATATCTAGATGGTGAAACCCCGGAAGCCCGATAAAAAGTACTACACTGACGGGACTAATTATCATATCAGTTGTTGCGTGCAGAAACACAAAATAATCAATCATTAAGTCCGTTGAATCGCAAATCTGAGAGTGTGGATGTGGAGGCGGCGTGGAAATTGGGGAGGGCTGGGCGGAGGGGTGGCATTGGTGGAGGACACGGCGGAGGGGCGAGAGCGAGGGCGGCGTGGGAGGGAGCAATGACTTGTTTGCGAATGACACGGAGGAGGGGTGAGCGGTGACGGTTTCCACGGCGTGCGGGAAATAGGAACAGCTGGGAGAGAGGAGATGGGGAGTGATGGAGACGGGAAGGGCGGTGTAAGTACGCCAATGGCGTCGTTGCGGGCGATGGATGGGCGTGGAGGCAAGAGGAGGCGTGTAGGTCGGCGCGGATCTCATAATGCAGCTGAAAAGAAACTACAGATCGTGATAAAACAGGCACTACATTTACGGGACTATTTAATATCATAAATACGATACACGAAATACGATTATTGAGTCGATTCGATTGAAAATTTGTGTGTGGGGATGGGAAAGCCACGGGCTGCTGGGTGAAGGAGGTGGAGTGGGTGGTAGACAGGCAGGGGAGGGGGAGCCAAGGCGACGGGGATATTATCGGGAACCAGAATGTCGCGATCGCTGTGGGCGGAGGCGGCGGGGGGAGGATGACGCGGAGGACGGGATGGCGGGGGCGGTGGGTGCGGCCGGGGTGGAGGAGACGCAGAGCGGTGGCCGGTGAGTGCGATGGAGGGGGCGTGGGAGGCAGGATGACGGGCGAGGCTGGTGGGGCGAGGCGGCGGTCAAGGTGGGGGCTGCGAGGCCGGCGTGGGCGCTGAGTCCCTCTCAGCGCCCTGGGCTCAGCTGCGAATCGCGCCGCCCCCGCCGCCGCCGCTCGGCGATTGTTTGGCCAACGCCGCGTAAATAAACATGGCGGCGGCGCGACGCAGTCCACGGGAGCCGAGCGAACGCGCATGTCCTCTAAATCCGCTCGGGAACTCGAGTGGATGGATTCGAAGTCGATTTGTCCATTAGAAGAAATAACATGTTGGTTAGTTTCTCTAAACGATGTAGATACCAAATGTTTATTTGTTTTCGTTGTTTTCTCTTTTAACTTTCGTGTTGCAATATTTAGAAATAAATTAACATCTCATTCTTCGTCTCTTTATTTCTTAATTTCCACGATTCTTTATTTTTCTTAATGCCATTTAGAAGTATTTTCATGCGCATTTTTCATACTTTGCTAAATCTTCAACTTTCTCAGAAATATATTTGTAAAAAGAAGCCTGTAAATCGAACGTATGAATCGTACCGAAACGACTTTAGTAAAGTAAACAAATCATATTAAAGATGAAATTGTTGCTTTTTTAAAGTACTCAATGTGTTTGTTGATTGATTGATGATTTTGAGAGCGTCAACGGCAACGGCCGTTTGCCCCTTAAGTGTAGTGAATACGCTTTTCACGGGAGGTGGCGGAGATCGTCCTCCCCACGTGAAGGTGAGATGCTGCGCAGACCTGCACGTCGACTAGCGTGGTTTTCCCCCACCAGATATCCCACCAGTCAGGGCCGGATGTACCTACAAGTAAAACGCAGTTGCTTGGGGGCCCCCATTCACCAGGGGCCCCGCGTTTCGGAAAAATACGCATACCATTTTTTTTGGTCTGTGAAATAATTGTTAATCAAGTAGTCTACTGTGTAAGAAAATATAACACAAGTAATAATGTCTATAAAAAATTATCAGTTTTCATTTTTATCTGTACAGAAAGTACTTGTACTATAATAGATTTTTTATTTAATAAAGATGGAGCGATTTTTTCGGGGGGGCAACACAATTTTGTGCTTGGGGCCCCGCACTACTTAAATTCGGCCCTGTCACCAATAGGGCACTACCCCAGCCGGAGTGGATCTAAGCTCTAATCATCCGTCTGGTCTCTTGACATGTGTGGTAGTGGACTGCATGTAAGAGTAAGTGTGTGTAATTAAGAGGTGAGGATAAGACAAGAAAAAGGAAGAAAAGATAGCAAGCGCTCCATGGCCCGTTTATTAGAGTACTGCTCCGGTATTCATTTGGATTTGATCGGTGAAACCACAGAAAACGATCGTTCAGAGAAGCCAGCCGGTAGAATTCTCCCAGACAGCAGCTGAATCTGTGTTCCTGATATGTGTACCACTCATGATATTAAAACTACCAGAATTTTGGATTCATGATGTCTTTTGAAATTTAATAGACATAAGGATGCACATAAATACCGATAAAGTATGTTTTAAATTCAAGGAAAACATATACTTATTTATTAACCGAGTTAAATGAGGAAGAAATTCATTTTTATACACCCAATTCCGGTGATAATTGGAATAAGTTTCTTTGTATTTATTATGCCGCCACAATTAGTGCTCAGTAATTTGCCTTTTTCACAATTTATGTAACATTAAATCCTCGTTAACGCGAATTCCAATGGACCGATATTATCGGTGTCCTTGTTATAAAAAATCGTGTTACCTGATAATTATTTGCATATGCATTAATACGTTTCCTATCCGGAGCCCAAACTTTGTTCGCGTTACGGCGAATTCCATATTAAGCGAATTGGTGCTAACAAGGGCTCTCAGTATCTCTTCAATCGATGTCGAGGCGAATGCACGACAACGCCACCAGTAGAGAGTTAAGTGGCGCGAACCCTGCTAAAGAGGGGGGGGATTCCGCTCTAGAGACGGTGAGCAGCAGAAGGAAGCGAGATGCTGAGGTGGGAGGACTACTGAGGTCGGGCGCCAGGCGACGACCGCACTGTTAACTGGGTCATTCACGATTGGAAGACGCATGGCTGCCTGTGCGGTGCTTTCCTAAATGGAGCACGGCAGGCAAGCTGAAACCTCGTCACTTCTACTGATGGACGGAGATATTGGATTGCAACTGGGCTAGAAACTGTTATATTGTGTATCAAGAAGGGTTTTAACACGTTTATTGTAAACATTTATGTAGTGGATTGTTATTTAGCGCCAATCCTCTTCAATACTGACTTAACAAATTCAAATATTATGAAGTGAGGGATGCATTGCAACGAAGAAGGAGAACTTTAAAAATTAACTATCGTATTGAATTTATCAAAATTAATTTGTTTTATCCCAAATCTTTCTCTCATGCCCCTTCTCTACAATACAAACACTTTAACAATAATTGGATACATTTCTGTATTTAGATCGTTATATTTATTTTGGAATTAGAAAGTATTGTTTTCATACTCAGACTTTTAAGACAATACCACTTGCAGTCAAGGCATACTAAGTAGAGGTTTATTTTAGTTTACATAGTTAACGAGTGACAAATATGTGTTCTTGCTAGCCGAACATAACCATCGCCGCTCTTTCACCCTCTCCCACCTGTACGGGCCAATTAAAGAGGGCGAATAAAGGCAAACGCGACGAAATATCGAGGTGCGCGCGGGTTGCAATTCATCAACGGCGCTTTTATGTAGTGGTGCGCGAGGGCGCTGGCGATTTGATGCAGTCGCGTGGATGTGGCTGCGTTTTCTCCCGGGCGCAGCTCCCCATTAATCAGCATACGGCTGTGTCTGCGCGCGACGCGTGTCGGAGCATTGCAATGCGGGCGCCGAGACTCGCGCGCCACGCGCCGCCCGCCGATTTATATTAATGCGCGCGGCGATGCCTTAATTAAAATACTGGGCGACGCCTGTCACCTGGCGCGCATTGTGCCTCGGATGTTCTTGGCACGCTTCGATTTCGCCGCCCGCGCCGCTCGCCCTAGGGAGATGCGCTGGAAATCAGGGTCGTCATAGATGGTGTTCAGATGGGTAATAGATCAAACATGGAGTCTATATCAGCAAAGAATGGAGAAAGTAGCTTCTAGGAAGCGTCTATAATGGATCAAGAGCGGCGTACTAGCTGTCTATGGAGGGTCCGAGTTCAAGTCCTGGCCGAGGCAAAAATAGAATTGTAGCTTACCTTTAAAATCGTCCAAGTGTCTCTAGCTATGTGACGAAGAAAAGCTCAGACAAGCGGATTTTGCTATTTAAGGTAAAGAGAATGCGACATGTTCACAGTTTGTCGCTCCTACCCACAAGCAGGAGAATTTAACTAGGCCCAGGCAGGGGGGGACACCGTTAGCTGGCTAGCAAAATTGCCAAATTCATACAAGTAACATGCGTTGTGTTCGTCACAATCTTCACTGTTTAACCAGATATCTTATAATAAATACAATTTATTATTATTGAACTTTCACGAGAGTTGCCAAGTTTTAATTAACAAAGAAATGATTTGTAACGCATTTTCCTACACACACCAATATTACATACGACTGAAGGTATTTAGTGCAGTACCGCCAAGTGGGTGCCCTCTTGGCATGCCGAAGTCCAGCGCTTATCTGCGGGCCAATGGTGTGGTCTCAGCCTGTTGAGTCACCCATACGACAGTAATGGCAAGGCGTTGCTCGCGTTGTCGAAATGATCTTTCTTGATTATAGACCTTGTTAACAAATTAAGTTTTTATGATCAGTCTTAAAAAAATCTAATTTCCATTTCGGATAGTTTTTTCGATTTTCGTTCATTTATGTTAGACTTATGACAAGCCATTTCGCAAACAAAAAGAAACAAATTCCTTTAAAAATCCGCTGTGTACGAATGCCGACGACAAAAGATAAGATAACGAATCAACAGATTCAGCTTCCATTGATGAAGAAAGCTGACGAACTTATAGAAACTTTAGATGAGATCGACTCTAGTTTAGTAAAAAAGGGGACACTGCAGCATCCAAACGCAGATAGTTTGACGGAAAGTCTTTTATTTGAGTAGTGCCAGCATTAAGTGTCGATTTAACAATTAATTAAAATGTGCATGACTTTGTAACATAATAAAATTATATAATTCTATGTTTTGTTGCAAACATAACATTATTACATAAGTGTTCAAAACAGTTAACACCGTATAATATGGAAACCTCTCTAAATCGGAAATTATTTTGGTTCCAAGCGATTGCAGCTCAGACAGATTTTACTCTTGTTTAAATTGACTGCCGTATACAATCTATCATAGACAATATAATTTAGCACAGAAGCAATATAATTTAGCATCGAAGATAATGCACATTACGTGAATTAAAGTTATGTTCCAAAAAGGAATACAAATATTTATAATTTACTTTCTTTGCAAATCCGTAAACATTTTAAGGAGAGCATTTATTTTACAAGACAATTGTAAAGTGTGAAATTAATATCATTAATATATCTAATTGTTGTGTTAAGAAAATCTTTCGTAATTGTCATAGTCAGCTCTTTGAATTTCTAATGTGTTTTCAGAAAAGATTAGTTGCTGTTATGTACGAGTATTTGACGTTAATTTTCATGTAAGTGTCATTTTCACCCATTATTTTGTAAGAAGTTGATGTATTACGCATAAACGTGGCCACAAACTGCAAACAACACCCACAGCAACTGTCACAAATGCGGATGGAGCAGATGCGTGTCTATGCAGAGCTGCTATGCGTGTTGCATATGCACAGCGAGCAGGAGCTCGTCGCTGGAATGTCTCACCCGTGCCCGTGCAACACAGAGACGCTTTTAGGAAGATTGCGAGAGAGGGGCCCATTAACAGTAAAGAAACAAAGAAACGCAAGGAAAACAGAGGTTTTATTTGTTTGGAAGCTCTGGAGAAAATGTGTCTCCCTAAGCAGCTACGTTAATTCCTATTCTTCTTTTAACGCGCTCCCCTCTCTTTAATTGTTTTCGTGATTTTTCACACTTTCCATTGTGTTGAGAGTTTTAAATATCACACTTCTATCCATAATAATAAGATATAATGAATATTATTTGCAAAGGAATTTATTATAAATTGTTTACTTACGGTGAGCAAAGAATTACTGATTAGCACAGAAATTCGGTTGCAAAGGCGTTACTCAATGTAACTGTCGTCTTTTTTGAGCTACTCAAGATGAGTATTTGTAAAATATTTTCCTTTCGCAATAACCATTATGAGGAAAGACCACACATACGGAGTTTTACTTAAACGTAAGAACTACTACACGACGGTGACGTAACGAAGGGGAACATGGCAAATCCACACATTGAAGCTGATGGCTATCATTACTTAGAATAGTTTAGAAGTATGTACCGTACTTCTAAACTACATTCGAAAATCAGAGGCTGATTATGTATTTTGCTGAAGAAACTGTGAGGTTTTGCTTTACCACTAATAAATATCATGTACTTCATTAGAGATAATTTTATAATATATCACTGGTACTGTGGTTACTTTGTGAATTTTCACGATCTCATTAAATGGTGTAAACGTAACATCAACGTCTTACTGTTTCTCTTCCACGCTGGGGCGGCGGCCGGCGCTCCTTCCAAGTGGCAGGGCCTTGCCCTCCACGCCTGCGCGGAGCGAAGCTCATCTTCGCCACGTTCTTCACATACCTCTCCCAGAAGAATCTCCCTCCCAGCAACTCCCGTTGGAAAATTTAATTACGCCCATCCACGGGGCAACCTACCCCATTCACCACTCGGCATTTTGCTCGCTCAGCCCCTCCCCTTCCCTCCGCTCCCCGCCCCGTCCTCGCACGCTCGCCTCGCCACCCCTCCCGACCTCTCCACCTCGCCCTGGTTTGCTCTCTTCGGGCATGCCAAGCCCCTCTCCTCCGCGACCCGCCTCCTCCATCGCAGCCAACCCCTACATCCCCCCTAGCCCTGTTGTACTTCGTTACCCTCCTCTTCGCCACTCCCCGTCGGCCCCCTCCGGGCCGCCCCCAACCCCACACAGCCGCTCCATCCCGCTTTGTCTGATTTATCTAGTCCCTCCGCTACGTCTCGCTTAGTGCCGCTGGGTTGTCCTCCGTACCGCACGTTGCCAGGCCCCTGCCTTGCCCGTTGTCCCTTTCCCCTCGCCTCGGGTCAAAGTACACGCAACGCCGAGCAGCCTCTTTGAACAGGCCAGAGTACCGGGGACGGGGGCTTCTCTCATTCTAATTTATGTTGGCAGCACTTGCAAGGTTTCTTTTAATAACTCACGTGCACTGCTGGTGATAACTTTTATACTCAATATTAATTGACCCCGAGTTGACGGAACATTGCTCTACCTGGAGTGCTGTTGAACTTCTGAGAGAGGGGCAGATTCGTTTCTGCAGGGTTGCTTTCCTAAATGAACTCAAATTTACTGCCTCATACTGGTTTGAAGTTAATTGATTTTTTTACCTTAACTCTGTAGTGTGCTTGTTTTTATTTGCCCGATGAGAGATATGTATCATACCTTAGGTTTTTATTAATTTGCAATCGAATTTCAGTGGAATTAAATTTCGAATAATTTTGGTTGTAGTCGAATATATATGTGATCTCCTGAGTTATCTCAGAGTCAGCATTACCGTCATATCTGCAGCGATACTGGTCTTAATGCCCTAGTGTTCTATTTTCGTCAGTAGCAGACTTTCGACACTATAGCTAGGTGGAATTCAGCTATTGTGTGGAGGAGAAATTTAGCGGCCGGCTGCTCAGAACAGTAGATTTCCATGGATTCTCTGGTAGATACAAGACCAACAGGTACCCGAAGAAACGACTTCGAACTGCGCGTGATATTTCCTCCCTCATCCTTGAACTACCTTCTACCCTTGCTCATACACACACCAACCTTTTGAGACCAATCGGGAGCTTATAGGTTGTCCCGTTGCGACGCTGCCTCGCTGGGGCTGATATCTGGGGAGGAAAATATGTGCAAGCTGATCTGTAGTTGTTGCCGGAATGCGTTACGCAGGAGGGGGATGACCACTCTTCCTGCGATTATACATTCACTACACTAACGGGAGTTATGTCCTCAACGGTTGACACGGAAACAAGCAAATCAATCAATCTGTGTGTGACATTATTTGGTATATCGTTTACTCTATGAATTGTCTGCTCGGTAATTTACTTTAATCCCATTATGTAATTACAAGTACTATATAAGAATTAAGTATTTAATACTATACTCCTAAGTGAAGGCCACTTTTTTTGCAAGCACCTCCCCACCGAAGGAAATGCTGTTTCTACCATCTTGTTGATTTTGGGCATCAGTTTTTGTTTATATTATTAAATGGACCTTTAGAGCCTTCCAAGTATGAGGCCTATTGAAGATGATAAATTGAAGAGATGTCAGCCTTATGAGGATTACGTGAAAATTTATCAAATAATGAGCAGTGGAAACAAAGAAAATTCGAGAAATCCAGCGGAAAGCAAGTTTTATTCATTACATAGGGATTGGCAGGGGGTCAAACCCGGTCTTCTGTGGTGGGAGACGTGTGCAAACCATTTCCAACGTGACTAAGGTATTTCTTTCAATTTTTAGTTTCACATATTCTTACGTTTAATCAGATTGTTGTCTTAAACATTTGAAACATTTTCACCCAGTTTAAGTATTAAATCACAAAATGTAATAGATAAGGGCGGTTAACATAGCGTATTTGGGGGATTTATTTTTATTTTAGGTCTATTTCAAAGTAAAAAGACAAACTATTATTTCGAGTAGTTTATAATCTCTGTTACTCATTTGAAAATAGTATTAGTTCTATATCTTATTTCCAAGTTCATTGTTCAACATGTGATGTGATATGGGAAGTGCGTTCTTAACTGTTTCATTTAGGCACCTTGTTATATGAAATAATATCACTTTAATAATTCTTTTACATACAGAAATAAATGAAGAGAAAAATTATCGAAAAAAAATTCATGACAAGTAATAGTGCTTTGATTACAAGTTCCGATTAGTTCCCGCCCAACATTCGTTGCTGAAGATGTACTACAATGTTTCAAAGGAATAGAGTTAGAGTGCGCCATAAAATAAATTAGCTTCTTTTTTGGAATGTAGAAAATCCCCTGTCTAATTATGTTTCCACTCGTCGGTCGCCTCCCTTTGTACGAACCATACTTCGAATTGGGCCCCGCACGCTTCGAGTCGCTCCTCCGTAAGGGGGGCGGGGGCGTGCGCTGACCAGCCTGCCGCCCGGCCGCCCGGCGCAGCTGCGGGGGTGGAGTTAATTGGAAACGTGTCCGCGAATCAGCCGCCCTTTGAGCGCCCAGGCCGCGCCCTGCCCCGCTGCCTCCGGCCCTTCCACGGCCTCCGCCGCCACGCCCCCTTCAGCCGCACCCTCCACCTCCGTGTCCCCTCCTCTTCCTTCCTGCCTTGTTTCCGGGCTTGTCCTGCCTAGTTTCGGATACCGAATCGTCCCCGCTCAGGCCGCGCCCTTGCCCGCTCTCTCAGCCCTTCCAAGGCCTCCACATTCAGCTCCCTTGCCCCACCATGCCCTAGGAATATCACCTTCGCGTCTTCGTGCCCGTTTGCTCTCCTTGCCCTCCCCGCCTTGCCCACCGTCCCTGCTATCTGGGCGCTCTTCCTGCCTATTGTCGGTTCCCGGCTCGTCCCCACCTAGGCCGCCCCCTTTCCCGCTCCCACGGTCCTTCCAATCACTCCACCTCGCCCCATTCAGCGCCTTTTTCCAACTCTCCACCTCCTTGTTCCCTCCTCTTCGTTCCTGCTGTGCTTCCTTTCCTTGGCCGCCCCGCCATGCCCACCGCTGCTGCTCTCTCCCCGCCCAGCCTGTCTAGTTTCGGATCCCGGTTCGTCCCCGCCCTGGCCACGTCCCGCGTCGCGCAGTTCCCTTCCTACTCCACTCAACGGCCTCCCCGTCCCCGATGTTAATGAGATCGAACGATGAGACCGCTCCCTCCGCCCCACCCCGATTCTCCTCAATCACGCCCAGCTCCGATAACCAGCCCCACCCCGCCCCTACATGCACCTACGGATGCACACCGCCTCACTTCCTTACCCGTGTTCGCTTCGCCCCTCTTCTCGTCCCTGCCCCGCCCCTTCCTTTGACCCGCATGCCCCCGTGCCGGCCTCGCCTCTGCCCCCGACGAGACACGCGCCACCACGCGCCCGGCTTCGCTCCTTGCCATCACCCTAACCCTGTCTCCACCCTGCCTGCCACACCACCTAAACCCCGCCCGGTCCCCTTTCCTCTACAGGGGGCCTCGTCTCGTCCGCCTTCCCCTCCTCCTCTGATTCTCCACATCCCTGCCCGCTACCAACGTCCCTACCCTCTACCGCCCCATCCCGCTGTATTCGCCTTCCCCCAATTCGCCCAGCGTTACCCCTCCCCTCGGCCCTCCCCGGGTCCTGTCCCCGCCTCCAGCGGGACCCTCTCCAAGCCGGCCCTTTCGCCGAGGGCCTCCCGGAGCGCCTCTTCGCTTTACTTGCCATTTGTCCCGCACGGCGCGGCGTGCAACAGAGTTCTTTCTTTCTTTCTCGGCGGCCCCTTGTAACAGAGACGCCTCTGGAACGTGGCCTTCGGAGAATGCTTTGCAGCAATCGGCCCGGCCGAGCGTCGCTTCTGCGCCTGTTGTTCTTTTGGAGATTTGTCGCGTCCACTCGAGCAACTACGTCCCTTTATGAAAACGCTGGAGCATTGATACATGTTCCATTCCGGTACTTGAAAGAACTCTTCTTTTCTGGAGGGTCGTCCACGATGAAGAATGCTTTGCTTCTGGTAGAATTCTTAGTGAAGACAATCAATAGAGTGTCAATACTAAGACACGGAATTTGAACTATTTTTAAACACAAAAATTTAAGTTTTGTGTGATTTAAATGTGTGTGTTTGTTCGGAAATTTTATTTCCGGTTTTAATTAATTGAAGTCAACGTAAGTCATATTTATTCACGTAGTAATATACTTATTTTCGTAAATAAAGCGCTTGTATTCCACCAACTCAGTAAATTGTAGTATGCAAGAATTAAACCCTTGTAAAATTCTAATACTTAAAGTCTGCACTATACAAAGGATGAAATATGGATTGAAATGTGTTTTACTCGGTCCCTGAATGGAAAGAGAAGTGAAATTGTATTGACCCTGGCTCTCACTTTTGATATTATTATAATGAGAATTTCAAAAAAAATATGATCATTTTCTCATACGGATTCTATTGTCCCCAGTTTTATTTTCAATGAATTATTACATTACAATTACGCTTCATCATACTCACTTCTGATTTAATGCTTCCTTTTAAGGACGATGAGATTAGCACATTTTAAAACGGGAAATGATCCACAATTTAAAAAATCCGAAAGTTCATTGTTGGGAAATACCTAGGTGCTTTCTCAGAGTATTTTATTGGTTCATTTGTTTCATGAAAGACATTTAATTACAATTGAAGTTCTCAATTCACTTCTTTTCTCTTTTCAAAGGGTGACCTGAATTCTTATTTTGTAGACCTTAATTACTGTATTTTCCCGACACTTGGGCATTTTATTGAAAGTTCAAAGGAAAATAATGGAGGAAACTTAAGAAGGTCGTCCTAAGGAAATTGATTTAAAAATTGCGTGTAATGACATACGAATCCCTTTTTTAAATTATATTTCCAGCATTCACACGATATTGACCGGAGAAATCATGGAAAACTACCGATAACTGCAGTCGGCCGCTATATTTCTCCACATAGTGTAATTAAATATGACCCAGCTACGTATCTACTGTTGAAAGTCCGCTACTGTCGAGGTTCGAATCTTACGTCCTTCCTGTCAGAGCAACTGCAGACATCTGTGTGTAGAATTAAGATATTTCCCTCCTCCAGCTCTCTCCCACCTCAGCCGTGCCAACCTCTCAGACCTCAGCCGTGCAAGCTGTAAGCCGTTCATGATGTTGAAGAAGTAACGGATGTTGCCATTGAACTATTGCCGGCGATCTGACCTCTAGGATTCATGTGACCTCTAGGTTGGCGTTGATGCATTCATTTAGGCAACGGAAGACTTGCCACTATAATCTACTGATCTAGGAAGCTCTAAAAAATTTGTAGATTAAAAATGTCTGTTACTTACGTAACAATCTTCCAGTCTTTTGTTTTTGCGTTTACGGTGGAATAATTTTCCATAAACACTTAGTTATTCGTCAAGTCGTAAGTCATTGCCTTTTATGCCTGTCGGCTTTTGGGTCAGAACCTTTGGTATACGGGGTTCCCACGGTTATCCAACATGGAATGTCTTTAGCTGCTTAACTTTCGTGACGATACGGAATTTGGTTAAGATATACGTCTTCCGATGCAAGCTTTAGTTGCGGACTTGCAAAGTATGAATAAATCCCAAACAAATACGGGAGTTTGCAGGTGACACAGCACTACAGCCTTCAGGATCGTCACTCTCGTCAATCAGAAAAATAGTAGATATGCATAAACGATGTTTAAAGCTGGGCAGGAAAGTCAAAAATAAAACATAACTCAAAACTGCACCTAAAATATTAACGCTCAGACAATATACCTTCTATTTCCTCCTAGCATTAAATAATGAAACTATGAACTGGTACTGTCTTAATAGGTCCATAAAATAGATAGAACTAGCACTGGTACTCAACTGGAAAAATCACATTAACAATAAAATATTAGTTATTTCAATAATTAGTATTAATTATTACAATAAAGAAAATATTTTCCGACATAGTCTCGTTAGAAGGAACTTCTCGGATTCCTTAACCGCTATACTAATTGCAAGTTTAATTTTAGATGTACTCAAGAAGTGACGAAACGTGCGTAGAGTTAAATAATAAACTGGCCTGTGGAGAAAGAAAAGAAAAAAAATGAGAAGGAACAACGCAAGGAAACTATAAAAGTAGCAACAAGAAGCGCACGAAGCAGGAACAAAAAGCAGCCGTTGCCTTCTCCTCCCCACGCCGCGCGGCCTTTCATTGCTGCCCCCGTTGGCGTGATGCGAATGAGGAACCACTTAATCCACAATCGGTGTAGGAACAACTTGTAGCGCTGTCGGGTAATTAATACGAACATGGATGTACGTTGGCTTCCTCCGCAAATTACGAACGACGGGAGAGATAAGTTGCGGCTGGCGCGCGTCGCTGGTTGGCGCGCGTGCTTGTAACTCAGGGGAATTGAGCCTTAAATAGTGGCCGATGACAGCGGCGGGAACACCTGTGCGGGGGCCGTCCGTCTCCACACCCGCACCCGCACCCGCAGCCGCACCCGCACCGGCGCTGGGGAGCGCGCGCCCAATACACGGTGTTCGGCAAGTTGCTGCGTTTTCTTATTATGGACAGAAATTTATATTATTGCTTGTTTGGTGTTTGCAGCACGTAATGAAGGGGGATTACGAATTCAAAGAAATGGAGAAACGTAGGGGGTAATACATAAGCCGGTAAAAAAACACAAATGTTTAGAGCGCTGAATCAGAGTGGAGAGAATGCAGAGAAGACGAGAGTGGCGGATGAGAGAAAAGAGGGGCAGGAAAGATGGGAGAGGAGGGGAGAGATTTGAAATTTTATTAGAGATGAAAGGAATAAGTGAAAGTGTGAGAGCACAAAAGAGAGATCAAAAGCAAAATGTCTGACGTAAATGAAGTATACCGTAGCAGTTGCTTTGTTTTAAAGTATATCTCGCTAATAATATAAGCATATTTTTAAAACATATTAATATCTAACCATGATGACAGTTTATTGAGGGATAAATAGCTTCAAGGCAAAGCGGATTTTTTACGTGTCTTGTATAAAGAAATCTGTGTTAATAACAGTTAAATATTTCGATGAACTTGTTTTCGAATAACATTTTATATTTAAAAGAAGCGAGCCTTAAATTTTTTAGGTTGCTTAAGGAGATGCTAAATAATAATGGCGTTTCTGTCCTTGACATTTTTGGAGCACAAAACTAGAGACAGAGCCATAAATCCATGCACGTTGCTGTTTATTATGTTGTAATTATAATTTGAAGCCTTGAAGAAATTATTTATTATAAAAAGTGATACCGGTGTAGGAAAACTTATGACAGAGAAGGGTAATCTAATTATATTTCCGTGTTCAACAGCTTACAATGAGAAAATATTTTTTATGTTTCAGTTATGAAACTGACAATAAAATATAACACATTGCTGTGTTTATACGGAGACTGAGAAGTAAATAAAATTTCAAGACATGCTTCACCACTGTACACCTGGTAAAATGATGCTCACATGTACTATTAGAACAAATGTATTATAATATATTGCTCTAGAAGTATTAAGGGAAAGAATGTAAATCATAAAACTAGGTAGAAATCACGTGATAAATAAGAAGTAAGAAGAGAATAACTAGTTAAACGTTAACTATGTTTAACGTAACTAAGTTAAACGTAGTTCTACATTTAACTTAATGTGAGGTTCTATGTTGCTGGTAAAGTTAAGTCCTCGGCATTTTTGATATAAATAATTTAAATTATTTAAGGTGATAGAATAATTTAATTAACAATTTATTTTACGAAAATATAAGAATATATCTCTGTACACGTGAAGTACCACTGGTGAAAAAACACACCAGTGTGTTCCTCCTAAAAGCTATAAAATTATCTTTTGTAGCTTTCTAAGCATAGATTCGAGAAGAACGTGTTCCTTGAAATCTTACAATTTCTTCGCAGCTTGTAAGACATCAGGGTTTTGTGCAAATTTGAAAGACTCGAAGTATCGATAAAACGCTATCGTAGTGTTCACACAATTTCGTCAAATCACAAATTTGCGTTTTTGTGCTTTGTAAACGAAAAAAGATTTTGTCTTAGATAATAGTTTGAAATATGTTAAGCACTTCAATCCAATTTAAGCAAATTCGCAAGAGCATTGTTCTAGAAAAAGAGAAATTGTCAAGAAACTACTGTGTAGCAATGAAGAGTTTCTCAGCAAAATTACATATGGAACATTTCTTCATTTAATTCAATAACTCATGTAATAGGAGGGTTCTTTCTCATTTGGAAGGATATACTCTCTATGTATCCTGTATGTATTATAATATGTCACATGTGATATCTATATTACTGCTTTACAATGCTCCCAGAAATTGAAAGAAAACTACGCAGCATCGAGATTTTTTGAGACGCTCTATGGTTTCGTTACATACCAAGGAACTACATAAAAACAAAAATAAAACAAAATAACCAACAACAATAACAATGAAACAGTTTCGTCTTTGACTGAAAAATGAAGTTATATCATTGTGTTGTTCCGCATATTCTCACACTGCGCGTATCGAATGAATTCGCTCTAAGGAAGATGTCGCCCCGCAATAAAGACACAGTGCTGTATTCTCTTATGGAACTGCATAATTTCTGATACCGTTTATATGAAAAGAACCGATGTACTTTGTATCCTTATTTTATTATCTGTTTATTGCAGTAGTCGTGACGAGTGCTTTTGTTAATATATTTCATTTAGTACAACGTTACATGAAATAATTTAATTTTTTGTTCTCAGAGTACGTTCTACTTAAAGGGTAACCATTTTTGTGTGTTTTTTTTTTTCAAAAGAATTTTTGCTGTTTTAGGTCACTAGTATTATAATAAACAAAATATTAAAAATTTAAAATAGCTCAAAATTAAAAATGAAGTTGAATGAATCGAAGACTCTTAAACACAGGCAACGACCCTCGAAGACAACGGCGCCCAAGGTGGCCACCGAGCCGCCACTTGCAGAAGCTCCCTGTGCGCAGAGGGCGGTGGGTGGGGCTGGTTGGCGGGGCGGGCGGCCGATCGCCCGGGCGGGGCGTGTCGAACAAGGCCACGGTGTGAGCGGCGCCGTGTCGTTGGCCCTCGTGCGAGGCAGTCGCGCCGCGGTGGCGAGGGCGCGGGACAGGGTAACAACATGGAGAGGAGCAATGGCAGAAGCTTGCGCTTTAAAGGTACCTGCAAAACTTCAACAAGGAAGTGAGGAGAATGCTTTAAGAGAGCAGTTGCAATTTCCTGATATTTATTTCATACATTATAGTTTTAATCCTAGTGCGTAATTGACAGCATTAACTCTTAATGTAATTAATTTCGAACCAACAGCAATAGTTAATGAGGACAACTCAAAATTGTCTACGATCTTATTTTTTCAATATTATTAATATCTGAAAGTTGAACAAAACATCATTACTTTAAATTTAATTCGTTATATTGAAAGCATTTTATTTCATATTTCCAAGCAACTACCGAATCCCATTTCTTCCTAGTGTTTTGTCTTAGCTTTCCTTCATTGCTTCCTCATAATGTGCAATTGCAAAGAGGCGGTTCAGTCAGTTCGACCCCATTATTCCCGCGTCGCCCGCTTGTTGGTCGATGCTGGCTCGATCTCTGCCGCCGCCACCGCACCTTCCTCCGCCACATCCATTACCTCGCCGCCACCTTCATCACCTCGACAATGCCACCGCAGATATCGCTAACGCCACCGTCATCACCATCACCGCCCCCCCCCCACCACCAGCGCGACCGCCGCCATCGCCTCTGCAGCCGCCGCCTCCGCAGTCGTCACCGCCTCCTCAGCCTTTGCTATCACCGCCACCTCCGTTGCCGCTTCTGCCACAGGAACTGCCATTGCCGATCTCGTACCCACCTCGCACCCTTATCGCCACCGTTATCAACACCGTCACCAATGATGTCGTCATCACCACAGCTATTTCAGACAATGGCTGTCTCCTTTGCCGTCATCGCCGCCGCCACAATCACCGCCACCGCGACCGAAGCCATTGCTATCACCTCCGCCGCCGTCCCCCCTGGCACTGCCATAGCCACCACCACCCCCCTGCTGCCGGCGCCACCTCGTCCTCATTCGTCACGTGGGCCGCCCCCGCCGCGCGCGCCGCGCGCGCCTATTAATTAAGTGGATTAGCGCCGCTCGGGGCCGCGGGAGCTGCTTCCGTTTGCCTCCTCCGCGCCACATCCTCGTTTGCCTCTTCCTCGCACGTGCACATTGCGGCGCACCGCGGGGCGTGAAGGGCGGCCGCACAACACCGCCTCCAGGGCCTGCGGAAGGGCGTGGATTTTGGATGAGCGGAAATCAATAACGAGTTGGGTAGATGGTATGTAAACTGAATGCTAACATTTCTGAATCTCTTCAAATTTCTCAAATTTTAAATTTTTCAAACCCTTCGTATTTAACAATAATAATATTGATAATAATAATAATAATAATAATAATAATAATAATAATAATAATAATAATAATAATAATAATAGCCGATGGATCGGGTATGGTTGAGTTATGTCTGTCTCTGTATGTTCGTGTGTGTCTACTTCATCATTATCATCATCATCATCATCATCATCATCATCATCATACTTACATCCCATTCCCCAGGGATAACAACCCTGGGCTACTAAAATAGAATCAGCATAAAAATGCGAATTCCCCTTATAGAAAAAGTAACGTGCACCTACCCCGATAATGACGCCTGAGCCCTGGTAAAATGCTCGTATCGCTTGGCCCCATGATGGTCAATTCGCGAAATAGTAATAATAATAATAATAATAATAATAATAATAATAATAATAATAATAATAAATTTTAAGTATGTAATAAAGAAGAAATATAAGATAGTGTATGAGAATGATTTAAAAAAGTTAAATGAAATTAACGTAAACCCTATGTTTATATCAGATCGTTAATAAATCAGATAACACATCATTTATATTCTTAATGAAAAAATAAGTGAAGGAAAGTTAAATTATATTTGTAATATTGTGTGTATTAGAGTTCTAGAAATATAGAACATTCTAAAGCTTAGAGTGAAGCTAAATAAAGGGTTCAGGAAAAATGAAGATTTAAGATTTAATTCTAATGAAAGGTCCTGAGAGTGTTCTTAAATCCTGTCTTTTTCAGGGTTAGAACCTTGTGAAGAAACTTATTTTTTTAAATCGATTCAATTAACATAACTACAACCTAGACTGTTTTTTGTGATGATCCCTGATTTTGTGAAAGTGATATGCAAGTGTCTACAGTCAAAATCAACTGAGAGCAAGGAATCAACGCATTAATTGATAACGCTAGGATATAATAGACAGAGAGTATATGGATATAATAGATGTAATAGGATTTCGTACATGAATTCAATTTCAGAGTGTATAAATTAATGCAATTTCATGTTCACCGGCGTTGCAAACAAAAACTACATGAATACTTGTATATCTGGTCTATCCTGCAGTTGCAGCTGTCTTATCTTTACGCGAATAAAGTCAATTTCGTATTTTGTGTCAAACATCTCTATTCTTTGGTTCGCTTCTCGACATTCCTTGCTTGGCAACCCCTCCTCCTCCCCGCCACTTCCCCTCCCATCCCATCCCCACTGTCTTTCCGATTCAGCGCCATCACGCGGCCTCAACCACAGTCTCCTATCTCCGCTCAAAGAACCCCTCACCACCCCCTTTTCCCACGAACCTCTCGTTTGGTGGTGTCTTTTGCGAAGTTTCTCTCCACACGCTATTCGTTCTTGATTCAGAGTGCTTGGTTACCCCGTTCTTTACTCGACATCCCAACAGTTCCGCCACTTTCCTAGACCCGTACCCCTCCGTTCCCCTCTCCTAGACTCTCCCGCCCGGCCTTGCCCTGTCGTGCCCCGGAATTCCGTGGCCGCGGCCGATTCGCAAGGCAGGTGTGCCGCCGCTGTCTTAGGCCGCGCGCTGCGTGTGATGGAGTGAGCCGTTAATTTTGATACACAGTCCGGGGCTCAGGGGCGCCGTAACAGGCTGATTGTGCCGCGGATTTACGCATATGGAAGCTCCAAGTCAGCGGTTAACGCCACTCTGTGAAGGCAGCCAGCTGAACGGGAACTACGTTTGCGAGGTACCCAACTATTTAGCTTCTTGCATGCATGGTGCAGATTCGAAGAGAAAGAATCGATTTAAAATTTCTTGAAATGTGTTTTAATTTATTAAAATACAGTAATGAAAAATAAAGCATTCATTAATTTTAAAGCTTACATACTATTCATAAATCAAGTCTAGTTTAAAAAATTAGACCTATTAGTGCCCAGCGTTACCATTTAGAAACGAACATTCCGGCAAACCGAAATTCCGAAAAACCTGCATATATAAGATTTAAAACATTTTGAAGGTAGAACGCTAGCTCGAAATTATGGTGAAGACCCTTTTCGTTACACTAAAATTGAAAGATTTTATTTTTTGCAAACAGTTGCTTTAATAATAGTAACCGTTCTTCGAAATACCAGTATCTAGTGTATGGCAATGGATCGTACATTCGGATATCATATCTTTTCAAGCTAGAGTTTTAGGATAATATCCATTTAAAATATATTTTAGATCTTATTTGTTTGTTCCGCATTGAACTAGTGGGATAATGAAACTTTTTTCATCCATGCTTTCTTAAACCAATCGAATTGCAATGCTAAAAGAAATTCAACTGTCAGAGTATCTTTAAGTTTCATGGTCTGTTTGTTTATTACAAAATTCTATACCCAAATGGTTTTGTAACGTGTGTTTATAACATACTCCAGGATTATCTCAATAATTTGAATTTAGGAGATGATCATTTTGAGCTTTTAAAGTGTTTTCTTTCGAAGATTACTTTATACGTTGACCCTCCTCAGATCATACTTGAGAAGCAGTGGATACAAATGTATAAACTCCAAGGCAAATTATAAAGCATTTTGTATTGTTATTAGTTTTAAATTTGTGACAGTTATTATATTTTCTGTATTATTTAAATTAACGTATGTTCTTATATTATTGTAATTTTTGGTGTATGTACAGATAATTTCAAATAGATAAAAAATTCTCCTGAATTTTAATTGAAATAAATTGTGGGATTAGCGCGTCTTTATTTTGCAATTATAATACTTGGCAATGCAATTATAATACTACGCAATGCTTTTTTGCCTTAAAGAAATAATCAAATTTCTAAGAGCAATTAACTTACGTTCGTACTACAACCTAACAGAAAATTAATACACTATGAATTCAGTCCTGTTGATTTTATTTCGAACTTATGATTTCTGTGTGTTGAGAGCAAAAATAAATAATGTAATATAACGTTAATAAATAATTAAATTCATTGTGCATTCGGAAACTAAATTACGTAGCAGCCGTTCGTGCCAACCTTAGCAGTCATGCTTTTACTGCAGGTTTTTAGGTGGAACTTTTCTGGCTTGTAACATTAATTGATGATTTGTTGCTGTCTATGGGGTAGATACGTACATGATTTAATGATGCGGGCTGGCCAGAACTACGAATGTCCATGAGAGGAGATAAGATACGTTTTCTGTTAGTCTGTATGGAATTTTCGAGGTACAAGGCAACGACCGACAATGTCAGAGTTTGTGCGAGATTGGGGTTTGTGAAGAATTGATAAATTGCCACGCGACCGCATAGTACGGGAAGAATACTTTTTACGTGGAATGAAGCTACTATTACAGAGTGACTTTTCAACTTTGCTACAAAGAACTGCTAATAAGGAATCAACCAATATTCTTTTCCGATTTTGCTAAATTTCGAATGTGAGATTCGGATTAGGGATGAATAAATAATTCTCTACTTTTTTTCTTTTCCGATCACCATTTTTAAAGAAATGAAAATACCTTTTATGCGATCTGATGAACACATGGGTTTATATGTGCTAATACACGTGAGAAAAATTAATATTTACTCAAAACATCTGAAAAAGTATCATCATCGTGCGAAAGGCTTTCACACACGGTAGGTGAGACAAGATAACGGTTACAAGAGAAGTAAGAAAGATGCAGTACACATTAATGGCAAAACAACTTTTACTGCACTATTTCTAAACTCTTCCCAATAACTATTAACTGATAATTAACTATTAACACATAATCCGTACATTATTGTTAACACATAGATTATGAAACTCATAGCAACTTTCTTTAGATACAACTTCCTTAGAATGCCAGTATTGATTTTAACCATTTAGTAATAAAACCATGATGTACCAGTTATACAATAGGAACTCGTATGAAACAACAATGGTTCACTAACTAGTGTCACGAAATCAGGGCCTCCTGTTATACAATTTTTGTATAATAACATTTTATTTTGCTATTGGTTTAGTTATAAACATTTGGCAAAATTACATACAATTTTAATAGCATGAGAGGTGTAAGGTCAATTGACCGTACTCCTAATATTACATTTTTTCAGATTAACAGCAATTTATAGTCGATATGTCAGATCTAAAGTATGATATCGTTTAAGTCGACTGGTGGTGTGACTATGGTTTAGTAAGTTAATGGCAAGAATATTTTGATGGTTATGTAGTCGTTGTATTATACAAATTTTAATGAAGGTGGGATTATTTTGGAATACATCATGAAGAGCAGAGATGAAACAAGTCATGATTTATAATACAAACATTATTACACGATCGTCAAAAAATACATATTTCCTGAGTGAAGTTAATATATATTTTTTGTTAGATCTCGATTGAGCTCGACCTCTCGGTCTCTCCAAAAACCCCTCAGTCTCGATCGTGCCAGAAACCATACCTTCACGCACTTAATATTAAAATAACTATTAAGTGGGACGCAAAGAGGTGATTTTATTATTGTGTATAAAAATGCAGTGCTACATTTAATGTAGTTTGTTTATTCTTTGAAAATAATATTTTTATCAACGAAGAGAACCGTTCTATCATTTTGAATCTTCGAGGAAAGAAGAAAGATATTAGTATATAAAATCGAATCGTGCGGGACGCGACGTTAAATTGGGGATGAATCGGAAAGTGCGATATTAATATTCTTTTATTTTAGTGATATATTTGTACTCTTTTGAGATCGATGTTGAAGTTCGATGATATTCAAAGTAGAGCAATACACTCCTCAAGCAACTATTGCCCTTGGTAATTTTCTGGATAAATGAGTTAACGACAAGGCGTGTATTCTGGTCCGTAGTAAAGCAAAACCTTAATTTCTGAATGAATAAAGTAATAGCCATGTATGAACATTTTGAAACTCGAGGTCGATTCGACATTGCAAAGGAATATTAGGTTATTGTGTTAAGATAACATTAAACGACGACTGAAGAGTTTAACTGGAAGGTAATATAACTACGCTGGTGTTTATGTTTTTAAGAGCTTTGTTTTAAGAGATTTGGCCATTTCATAATATGAAAGTCTCCTTTGATATTCTGTGAAATTAAATATAGTACTCTATCAATATTTTTTGCGAAGATAAGCAATTTATTTATGTATTTGTATTTTAAAATAAGATGCAGTTACACGTTCCAATTAAACGGATTATAGAACGAATGTTTGCTTACGCTTTTACGGGATTTACCGACAAATTTCATTTCGTTTAAAATTGTTCTTGAGCTGTGTTGACTTACACACAAAGCGCCGCACCAATGTTAAACAAGGAAATTTCATTACTGAAAACCAATTATTTCTGGCTTAGCTTACCAAATCCCTGATTTAGGCATCCTGCTATTGAAGCTACTGTATTTTTCCAAACTGCATTAGGGAACAAAATAAATTGAACTCTTTCCAATAGCCCCCAGGTTGTGAAGAGGAGGTCAGGTTCACTTCCCGTATATCCGCAACTCTTTCATTTTCTCTCTCTCTCTCTCTCTCTTTTTTTCTTGCTTTCTCTCTGTCACTCTTCTCAGCTTTGACATATATAGAACACATACTCCTCTCATTTTCTCAAATGTATAAATGTTACATACACATGCGTGCCTGCACGTATACAAGTATTTTACACACTTGTGCACACCAATCATATATAGATTCATGCATGTCTACTTATGTGTTTAATAGTAAATGAAGAAGAAATTAAATAAAAGAAATTAGATTTGAAATACATACTATAAATTGCGACTTCAGAAGTGAAATGCTAATGATGACCTTTCTTTCCCCATCAGTTATCTCTGCCAAGTAATACATCTATGCAAATGAATATCAGAAAAATTGAAAATAATACGACTATCTACTGTATATCCAAAACCTGATTCATTATTAAGCTTTCCACTTATACGTCGAAAACTCATGCTTTAATTTCCATTTCTGAACCGCTTCTCCTTCCCCTCCCCCGTTAAATCTTCCCAAATGCAGAAAGTACGTAACCCTTGTTCAATCACTCTACCGGCGCATAAATTAACCAGACAACGTTGAGGCGCGCATTCGAATCACGGCGCGAGAGAGCAGCATTCGCTCGGGCGGGCCACTCGGCGGCGCAACCACACGAAGAGCGAAATCCGCGGAGAACAGAACGGGGCGGGGAATCCATTCCAGGGATTTTCCGAGAATATTTCTATCGCTTGCCGCCGCGCGGCGCGAATTATTCACGGGCGGTTGCGACCCGGGCGATTCCAACCGGGAACACCCGGCGGCGGGAGACGCGCGTCGCGTTATGATAATTGCGATCGCGAGGGAAAGTGAGCTCGGGGGTCGATGGCGGAGGTAGGGTCGGTGGCGAAGACGCGGTGATGGTCCGGTGGCGAAGGCAATAGCGGTGGCGAAGGCAATGACGATGGCGAAGGCAATGGCGATGGCGAAGGCAATGGCAATGGCGATGGCGAAGGCAATGGCGATGGCGAAGGCAATGGCGATGGCGAAGGCAATGGCGATGGCGACGCTGATGGGGAAGACGAAGAAGTGGGGGCGAAGAAGGCGCGTGTGGCAGCGGCAGCGGAAGAAACAGGGCAGCGGTGGTGGCGGTGGCGTCGGTGAGACTAGGGCATCGCGAGCAATTATGTTAATGAGAAGGGGGGTGTTTGGGCATTGATGATTGGTTATTTTCGATTTCTGTGCACGTCAACAGCTCTGGCCATCAGTCACGTAGATCCGGCGCCGACATTCAGGTCGCGTGATGGGGTTGTCCTCACGCAGGTATCTCCAACCAGTAATGCACCTTCCAGCCAGGACAAGCGCGAAGCTTGTGTCTGATCTCCCGACATGTGTGGTTGTGTTGTACATGTAAGAGTGTGTTTAAGTAGCGGATGAGAATAGTACAAAGAAGAAGAAGGAAAGATCGTGCGCAGTCGGAGACGTATTTGATAGGGTACTTTTCTGGCATTCGCCTGGTGTTGATCAGAGAGACCACGGGAAACTACCGATCAGAGCAGCCGACTGCTAGTATTCTTCTCCACAGAGCGGCTATCTGGTGTCGAACTTCCTGTCGCCGTCGGGACTCGAAACCAGGTCCTTCCGATGTGACGCACTATGTGCATTATATATTTTGTATTTATTCACAAAACTTTTACAAGCTTTTTTTCGCGGTACAAGTGAGAGCTTGTCTTTTTGATTTTTCTTGGAAGCTATGCTATATATTTTTTCTCAAGTGGCGAACGGCTTACAGTGTCATTGAGGACTAGTCATTTTTAGCTATTAAGATATTCGTTATGTTTTGCGCGAACGCGGAAGCGATTCAATCCTGAAGATAAGTTATTTTTATTTGGTAACACTTCGTTCCGTTTTGATTCAGTTCTAGTTGATTGCCGATTGGTACCATATGATTTTCACTAAGAATTTTGTAATAATATAAAAGTCTTGAGAAATATCACTCACAGTTTGGGTATTGACGGTAAGTAATGCTGACTTCCATTCGAATGTTTAAGTTCAGTAGCTGGGGCCATTCCGAAGTTAATTCTGGTTGTAAGTTTTGTCATAAACATCTGCAATTCAGTACTTTGTAGTTTTAAGATATAGGCGTGCCATTGTATCGTTGTTAACAAGAATATTAAATATAAATTTTAATTCAAAAATTCTCTGCTTGTCAGACTACTTGGGAATGCCAATTCCCGCTGCACGCTCAGCGGGTGGTCTGTTGCAGCTCTTATGCCAATGGTCAGGGAGGTGTGACAATCAACAGTTGCACAAACTTAAAAACAACATTCATCTCTGTACACATAGGCTTCCGCGGCTCGAGTTCATGACTTCTTGGCTGTCCGGGTGACTCCGCGTGTTTGGCTGAGAGGCGTCGGTCTCCAACGACGCGGCGTTACCCGGACAGCCAATAAGTCAACATTTACCGCTGCTAGAATGTGCTGGAAGTAGTCAATAAACTGACTCAGTTCGTAAAGAAACTGTTGATTAATATCGGAAATGAAACTTCCAGCAAACAATTCTGCATTTTTGTGCAAATCAGATCATTTTAATGATTCTTGCCTATTAGGATATGTTTTAATTTTACTTTACTACGTCGGACATCTGACATTTTTAAAGAAAAGATTTTATAAAAAAATTCATTATTTCTGAAAACAGAAAGATTGGTAATGTGATTTGACTTCTAAAATATTAGCAATGTTACATTACCGAGTGAATTTCCGGTCTTAAACTCGGTCTAAAATTGTCTAAAATACCAAGCATTCGTCGCTCATACGACATTTCACAGGATTATTCGAGGGGGATATTGAAGATTCGCTCTTTGCTTTCCGTTCTGAACGGGGCGCTAATGAAAAATTTACGCTCTGACGCTCACAGACCGCATGCAAATGCATCTAACGAGTCGGAACTTGGATTCATCTTGCCAACCTTTGATTGAAAATTCGATTCGACTTGGAAAACGGAGGTGTCAGCGGGGATGGTAGGTTTATGAACTTTCCAGGTCAGTTATTTCACATGTCTGCAATGAATTGTCATCTGTAGAGTAAATTAATATTTTTCGACGGTGGGGAATTTAACTTGTGGGCAGGAGGACGCTGTGTAATACAAAAGCCACGTAGTAAGTGCTCCAGGGAATTGAGAACGGTATTATGGCAGAGGCAAAACGAATGGACACATACACTACGAAGCACGTAACTGTCGCTAAACTGAACGATGGACAACACGTTCAAGGTACAAAATTACCCTTCACTTCCCAGCTCAGAGCTGTATGGTTAACACCAATCTATTCAAAATGAATGTCGTTTACAGAGAGCTGCTTTACGCAGAAACTTTTGCGTTAATGAAAAATGCACGGATGTAATGGTCTAATCATATAAATCCAATGATTATAGGTAATTTGTTTTGTATAATTCACGTGGTTACATCTAATATTCGCCAATGACATTACAAGCTACTGCTTCGAAATCGGCAAACGCGTATAGTCACGGGTAGGGATAAATACTAAACACATATTATGGTCCGTATGAAAAGAATATCTTACAAGTGGATCACACGTAAGTAAAACTAGTATGAAACTAATGATCTATGACGTCTTTTTTTACGTGCTTAACGACTTTATTTCGTTACAGTGCGTAATATATGCCGCCAGTGCGCTACAACACTCAGCGTTAGAGAACAATGTTACTTTCCATTTCTTGAATTTCCACATCCATTACCACATGAATTGAAACCTATCTGGTTGTAGCGGTAATAATTTCACTGACATCTTTCTATTTATTTCTAGGCATTATTCAATTATGGTATGGCAATATAAAAAGCTTAATTTAATACTTCTAATTTTAATTATTGATTGCAATAAAACAACGTACACGATTGAAACCGAAAGTCTCGAAAAAAAAACAACGGAAGGTCACGATCCGAAAAGAGAAGGGAAACTCATCTAGACAGGAATACGAGTACCAAACATTTAAGACGTTGCGAAGCTCGCAGTGGGATGACTGTTTCCCGTCTCCTGCCAGCTCGTGACCTTTAATAAACACCTCTGTTTTAAAAGGAGTATCGATGATTACTGCTTCTAGATCGCTTAGAATTTTAATGGATACAATTAGTAAAATCGGTAATAGTATATCATGAGTTCAAATGATCAATGAGTTACATTAGCTCAACCGAACCATGCAATGAAAGCGCGTTAAGTGCATTCAGCGCTATTAATGTACACGTATATTAGCGCAAGAAATTCGTTGGATGTGCAATTTGCGTGAGATTAAAATCGTCGCCACAGAGTTGAAGGCCATTGAAGTCGTACTTAATTAGTGATTATTCATCTCTACAGGCGAATGAAACTACTCTATTACTTTAAAAAACAATGAAAAATGTATGTCCATCCCATAATTAATGTTTTACAAGTCATTTTCTCTAGATATAAGCAACGAATGCAGTTTTCTGTCACTTTTCATGAATGGAATATTTATCATTAGACTGATAATTCAATTGGCTTATTCCTGACAGTCCCGGTAGCTAAATTTCTATTTTCAGGCGTCAGCGTTTGCTGTGAATAGATAACGACTCTTTTACTTACACTTCACGAGGAACCTGTTCGCTCTGCTGATGGAAGATAGATGCTATACTGATTGCAGTTTGAAAAACATCGACTCGTAGCATTTCGTCAGGCAGGCTCTTCCTAAAAATGCGTATTTCTATTTCAGTATGAGAGATCCATGGAAATTATAAGTTAAATTATGTCTGTAGTCGATATCACATATTTACGATTACATCTGAGATGTTGCAAGATAACTGATGGAAAAATGTTGTAGAAATGACTAACCCTTGGCCAAGCATTTCCTTTGTAGTTGTTTTACGGAAGAGTCCTTTGGAGAGGCGATTGTAAACGCTAATAGCTTCTTCACTTATGCTGGGATACGAGTCGTTTTCTGAAAAGCGGGAATAAGGGTATTGTAGTAAAGGTCTCTATCGCGTGTATTTGGTTCTTCTTTCTCTGTTCCTACTCGTTCCTATTTACACATTAACGGATATAGAGTGCCTAGATATGTCGTGCAAACTTTATTAGCAGCACCAGGCCCCATTATTTCAAGAAAATATAATTTTCATTGCAAATACATGCGTGATATGGTTTGTATAACTTTTCCAGTTATCATCTGTGGCATCAGTTGATGGAGTGAAATGACAAAACACTGTCTCGTTGATGCCGTTCTTTGTATTACTGAAACAGTTCTATGTTTTGTTTAATGTGATATCCACTTAGTCCATCTTTGACACTGGTAGCATCTTGGAATCTATCTTAGGCCATACTGTAGTTTTTAAATTTGTATACTTTATCGCACTAATGTACATATTAAATGTATATGTTATGGCTGGTGTCCGAAATATTTCTAATTTTATGAGTAACGGATTAATTCACTCATTAGCCTTACGGTATGATAAAGCTGATGAAAGAATCTGTAAATATGAATGATGATCAGTTTATTATTTGTAACTTCATTCGAGTATTGTTGGGATTAGCAACAGAACGTTTGATGTGAAGTGTGATCTGCGACTTGTCCGTTTACGAGAAGTATTTTGGCGTAGAAATCAGGTGCACAGAGACTGGATTTTTACATAACTCCTGACGGATGAAAAATGAAGCCCTATGAACATTTTGGAAATGCGTAGCTAAGCGGCAGCTGAGATAATAGAGGAGGTTAGGTTAGGGTGTTAACGTGTCAGTAGGAAGTTACAACTCAACTGTCACGGCGGAACTCGAAACTGCACACTTTTTTTTTGTTTGTTTGTTTGCTATATAAGGTCGCATCAACTTCTAGGTCATTAGCGACAACTATTGCTTGTATCGGTAGGGTAACTGTGATGGTGACACGATATGTTGATAGGGGGTTAACGGACGTACACAATACAACCATGCCAGAGGCGGGACTCGAGCCCGAGACCCTTCGGTCCGAGATCGCTACGGCACTACTGCCTTAGTGATCTCGGCAACCGGATTGACTACTGCACACATTGTCTACACTCTCGTTAGGATTCCCACCAAAATTATGACATATGTTTATCACATAAGCTATTTCTCGTCTCCGTAACCTATTTCACCGGCCCTAGGAACGTCGTGTTGGCTAATGTAAATTTCATGCAGCTAAAGTTGATGCTTGGAAGTTACTACTTCCTTGGACTGGATTTGTCGGTATTGTAACCACGGACCAGCTAATTCAGGAATTTGCCAGATTCGGTTACACGTTTCTAAAGCAGAAATATTCGATAATGATGAATAAGATAGTGAACAGTTATGAAGTTTGTTCATTAAAAGTAATTTACACCATTGACTTATGCTTACTCGTTTGTCTGTAATTTTCAAACAAAGTGATATCTCTCCTAATATAAATAATATTGAATGAATACATACGTTCTTTTCAATTTCAATTGGTCCATCGTTGTCAGTTTAATTTAGTTTCGGTAATGGAAATTACCATTTATCGTGCGATACAGTGATGTAAAAATAAGTTTTATGTATTTCATCCCATTTCCTTTACTACTCTTGTAAATCAGGATTTATACTGTAATGAAGATTATATTAACTCTGACGTGATACAGAAACATGTGTTTCGCGCAGCCACTAGACGAGCATAAAAGAAGCATTTCGCGTACTTACTGCTTGGCTGTAAAGTGGCGTTTTTTCTCTTTTGAGTGCTATAGAAGTTCTATTTAAATGCGAGTAGCCTTGGCATTTGTTACGCAGTGTAAATCCTATTTCTGCAGTGATTCTCGATTCTATTTACCAGGTCTTGACAAACATTTTGTTCTTAAAATTCCAAAAGGAACTGTTAAAAGATAAATGTCAAATACAATTCAATTGCAAACTAGATTTTAGTTTTGCGCTACTTAACTGTCACAATTGCATATAATTGCCTTTCATTGCTTCTGAAGAACAAAGGAAGAAATAATTTGATTTCAAGACAGAAATCGTTTATAAATTTTAGCGATGAAAGAAATTATTGAAATAATACAAATAATTCGTTGTAATTTTATTTGGTCTGTCAAAGTAATTGCCTTTGGACAATGAACTAAACCCTAGGTATTTAAAGATAACTCAATTAAGCCGATTGGAGAACACATTTATATCATTGAAATAACGTTTACAAAAATGCTAGTATTCTTCTGACAACGGCGTAAATACAATCGTTTTGGATACATACTGATTCTGGAACACCAACGATGATATTCAAAGTTCGAGTAAAACTCAGGCGGATATTCGATTATTGTAATGATAATGAATTGATTACAAAACATTTCGTAAAAACGTTTGTGAGGTGTTACCGCAGTTACAGTGAACTATAAACCACTCACACGGGACCTCTTTTACGAGTGCGTTTCTCTGATCCCGAAACTGTTTGAGTCACTGAAAATGTTCTTATATTCCATGCCAGCAAGGCTGTCGCAAACAGTGAGGCTATTGTGTCACGAGTAACGCCACGTGAACGACTTCCTCCGTCACGACGTCAGAACGCCCGTCCGTCCACCCGTCCGACCGTCCGCCCACCAGTCCGTCCGTCCATCCACCCGTCCGTCCGCCCGTTCCGTCGTCCGCCCGCCAGTTGTACCGTTCTCGTCCATCCGTTCCGTTTTTTCCGCAGGCCGCCCCCATCCGTAGCTTAACGCCCGCATCCGGTCCCCCATCCGTGGCCGCCCGCGTCCGCCCGCCCATTACCGTCCGCCCCGCCCATATCCATCCGTCCGCCCGCCCATTTGCCCCCTCGTTTCCGTCCGCACCGCCCATCCTCGTCCGCAAGCCGCCCACTTCCGTCCGCCGCCGCACCATCATCCGTCCGCTCCGCCCCATCCGTCCGTCCGCCCGCCCATGCCGTCCGCCCGCCATCCGCCCGCCCGGGCCCATTACCGTTCCGCCCGCCTTCCGCCCATCCGTCCGCCCGCTCATCCGTCCGCAGCCGCCCCATCGATCCGTCCGCCCCGCCCATGCCGTTCTTCCGCCGCCCATCCGTCCCGCCGCCCATCGCCGGGACTCCGCACCTGCCCATCGCCGTCGCACCGCCCATCCGTCGTATCGGGCACGCCAGCACCATCCGTCCGCCCGCCCCCATCCCGTCCGCCCGTCCATCCGTCCGCCCGCCCACCCTGCGATCCGTCCGCGTGCCGCCCATCCGTCCCGCCGCCCATCCGGGTTCCCTACGTTCCCATACCGTCCGCCGTCCCATAGCCGTGTAGTCCGGCCGCCCGTCCATCCGTCGCGTCGCTGCCGTCCATCCGTGCGCACCATCCGATACCGCCCATCCGTTCACGCATTATTTCGATGCCATTACGGGTGTGTCCGCCGCGACGCGCGTGTTACGTGGGACCCCCAGGCAGCGTGGCCATGGGCGCTGCCGGAGTTGAGGCGGGCTGTGTAGCGGCGGATGGCCCAGTCCCACCGCGATGGTCAATATTACGGTTTGAGGGATGCCGCCCCCACACACACCTCATACTCCTGCCATGAGGTCGACCGTCCCTTGCACAATGCCAGTGTTCCATACGATCGATACTGAATGCGATGGGAAATTCAGTTTGCGATTCAATTGCGGACCGTAGGTACTGATGTGTCAATTCATTCCTACATATCGGGACCGAACATATAAAACCACTTTAGTCTCATGGCGAAGTGATCGATATGACCAATTTTTCCCGGGGCAAGGTTTGTACCCTTTTGTTTTAAAAAAAAAAAAAAATGAATATTCTTTCAAAGGAAATCCTACTCTTCTGTTCCCTCGCCCCTAATCGTCTAAACCACGACAGTTCGGCACGCTCGACAGAGACAAGGCTGTGCGTTTCGTCATGCAAAGGCAATGAATACTTATAGCGCGATTTGTTAGGCGTTGTATAAGTATCATTTAAAATATATATTACATGAGCAATGTAGAAGCTGTTGAA
>BOPP01000133.1:807354-891137 GCA_017312745.1 Gryllus bimaculatus
GGGGGTGAAAGCAGCGGCGGGGTGAAAGGTTTCGAGAAGTGCCCAGGAAAGTCGTGGGACAGATGAATGCCAGAAATTGTGAGTTTGAGTTGTTCGGGCAGGTCAGGAAGATTCATCTGCGCTAGGATAGGAGCGGATTCGATTATGAGGGGGTGTTCGTGAAGGGAGTGATTGAATTGATTAATAATTTCGAGCACGCCAACTGTTATGGACTGTAGTCCCTAGCTTTTGGCAGTGAACTGTTGCAGTTCAGAACAGTTGCAGTTGACAGTAGTCCCTATTTAATGCAGTGAATGTTTAGTACTGGAAGGCAGGGTTTTATCTCCCCTTTGGAAGATGAGATCCGGTGTCGCCTATATGTGCAGGGGATTTCCCATCCCGGAATCTGCCCCAGCGGGGTACCTCCCCGACAAGTCACCGTTCCAGCCGGGATAAGCTGCTAGGTCCTGACTTGCTTCCCGACATGTTGTAACAGTGCTTGTAAGTGTAAATGTGATAAAGGGAGAGGAAAGAAGAAGGAAGAAGGAGCAAAGATTGCGCGCGGTCCGTGACCCGTTTGTTACGTTACTGCATTCGCGTGGTATTGATCGAAGGAACCACGGGAAACTACTGGTCAGAGCAGTCAACCGATAGAATTTTCTTCCAGAAATGGACTGATTTTGACCTAGCTATTTAACTAGCGCCAACATTCCGCTACCGATGGAACTCAAAACTCTGGGACCTCTGGGTGACAGTCGCTCATGAGACGCAATGACTCTAAGCTAATTCAACCTGTGGGACTGATTGGAGGATATTAGTGATTGGAAAAAACAATTAGCGAACCATTTTATCATTATTCAGATATCATTGCGTTGTCTTAATAGGCACATGATCTGAATGAAATATTGATATTCAGAACAGTGAATTTAGCGAGTTCAAGATTACAGTCTAAGGATTCTGAAAATGAAAAGTATTGGACTGTATTTTTATTCACAGAAAAGGAAATACAAAGCAAACCATTTTTTGTGAAAAAGTATTAGGAACAAAATAAATGTGGAGATGAAGTTCAACCCGTCATTGTAATTGAGGCCTAACTTGTAAGCCCGATATTTTATGAAGTGAATCTCTTACGTGACCGATATGCTCTTGTAACACGCAGTAACAGATATAAAAAAGAAATGGCCAAATTCACTATATTCCTAGAAAACTGACTGTGGAGGATGATTCAAGTAAGTTACATCGTTGGTAGGATGTGAGTGTGATTCGCTGGCTGCCAAAGGCGAATGAGGTGCATTTCATTTCGGACAGGCCGGACGCGCATGCGAACGAAGACAACGTGACGAGAAATGCTAACGCGATGCGGCTCCGTCGCCGGCGGTGGGAAACTGTGGGATTAGCATGCATCAGGGCGCAGGGATGGAGGCGGGCTTAGAGGTCGTTTATGCACGTTGTGGCCTGGAGGCTTGGGTCTACCGGAAGGAAGATACGCTTGAATAATAGAGGGATGGCATATTGATAAAGCATCACGAATTGCATAAACGCTATCGAATAGCTTATATTAGTAGTGTGAATCAAAAACAAAATGTGTCTAGAAAGCACAGATGAAACTATTAGGAATACTGGAAGAGGGTTGAATAAATGAGATAACACAATGCTCGTAACTAAATGGAATAGAATTGAATTGATGTCTTATTTTACGTGGCAAAACTCGGGCCATTAGGCCTGCTCTTCCGTCTGACCTCGCAAATTTTTTCTGCGCTCCTTTCACCCACTAGCGAAGAAATGAGGTATTTCTTGGACGACGAAACAGACGATTTGATTTTAGCTCAGAGGCGTCATTTGGGCTTAAATATCTTTTACATGCAAGTTAATCTACTAACATGGGACAGCCGGATTTACTTCCCCTCCGAAGGAAGGCTTACGAAGGATTTTTTCGCCCTTATAGGCCACGGCTTCGATGGGGTTTGATTCTGCAAACTTGTGTATAGGAGTCCGATACAGTAACCGTTAGACCATCGCCGCCGAAAAACTGAGTCATCTTGGTACGACGTGAGAGAATGAATGCGGAAAAAATGCACGAAAAAATGAATGAATTAAATTGATTATTAAACGCAAGCGTAAAATTGAACGAATATGGTTAAGAAATTATACTGTTTTTTTCATTCTTATCAACACTCTTTACAGTGCTACTTTCCAATTTTGTTTCCATCTTGACATCTCAATCTACCATCAAAAATGACCTATGACTCCATCGCTGCCAGATGATTAATCACCTAAATATTTTCCCTCTTCCATTTCCAACTGCTTTCAGCTTTGATTACAGTTTTTATTAGACTATCGCGTGGTAGACAAAGGGAGCCCAAAAGAGTTTTCAACGCTTCCAGACAAAAATGTCGAATACTTACGAGCGTAGAAGTATATGTAAGAGTACACAGTGACATGCAGCATATATGCTGGTAAAAAGATGGTTGCGATCAAGCATCTGCTCAAGAGTACGTTTTTCAGACCTCGGGATAAGCATAGTTGACAGCGGTGTCAGGTTGAAGCAACAGAACATAAAAAGCGTTCCTTATTCTGCCGTATTTGCACAGCAGTAACGTGAAGCGGGTGGGAGAGAGGGTGAGAGTGAGAGCAGAAAGTATGTTATGGAGGTAGAAGAGGCGAGCAAAGCAGTCCGTACAGCGACAGGGGCAAAAGGAATTCGGGAGAGGGTAAGAACGGAGGAGAGAAAGAGAGAGGACAGGGCTGGAAGAGAGGAAGGGCGGGGAGGGTAGAGAGGGGGAGGACAGGATGCTGGAGTGGGAGAGGACGGATGTAAAAATAAGGGGTTGATGAAAACATGTAAGATGGCTTAAAAATGGAAAGGGAACGTAATTATATATATATATATATATATATATATATATATATATAATATATATATATATATATATATATATATTATAATCAAAGTGTGTGCGCGCGTTTTGTGTGTATGTTAAGTATATATTTAGCCCATAACACCAATTGAAGGCTGTAATACAGGCTAATAAAGTAATTATAGTACATATTCGATTTCAACGATATGGAGGCGAGATGGCGGGGTGGAGACATTGCTGAAAGAGAGAAGTGGCGGAGGTCGATTGGTCGAGAAGGCGACAGGGGCGGCGGCGGAGCAAGATGGACTCGGGCGGGGGGACGGCGCAGATACTGGTGGCGGGACGGGGCGGGGGGGCGGGGCGGGGGCGGGGCGGGGCGGGGGGGGGCGGGGCGGGGCGGGGCGGGGCGGGGCGGGGGGGGCGGGCGGGGGCGGGGCGGGGCGGGGAACGGCGCGTGTGTGGGCGTGCCGCCTGGGGCGACGGCTTGCGCGTGTCAGCGCGGGGTCGCGCCGCAGCGCCACGCTCCGCCTCGCTGCTGCGCTGAAGGCCTCCGGCTGCAGCTAATCCCGCGCACGGCACTCGCCGCCAACCCAGGGGCTCGCCACGGCCTTTCGGAGTTGGCCGCGTTAATGGCGAGAGGAATCAAGCGGCGCCTCCCAGCGCAATCAAGGTAACTGGCACCCCCCCCCTCCCGCTGGGACGACGGCGAGTAATTAGGGAACTCTGCGAAGGGAATTGGCAGCGGGGGTTGCCGGAAGGAGTTCACGGTTCGTTCATCACTCACAACGAAACTTTGATCTTTCCCTTTCATCACTGATTCCATTGACCCATCATTTTTTTTTAATTTCGTGACTTCAGGAAATAATGCCCAAATTTATTACAATTTTATTACATAAAGGACATTAGGCATCGCGCTTCATGGGTTATACGTTATACTTCGAACATCAGTCATGAGGAATTAGTACATTCGACGTTTTGGATTGAGAATGAAAAAAATTCTTTGAAATCACGTCATTATGTAAAAATAGCTGGTTAATAATAATTTCATGAATTTTTAACATAAAAATTAAGTCAGTTAAGAAAAAAAACCATTATGTCAATTTTGTATAATTATAATGTACTGACATCACTTTCGACAACGCTTTTCCTATTCGGTCTTGATATGTGAATGTTTAAAACCATGAAACATTTTTTTTGTGTTGTCTTGAAGTATAAAGATTAAAAACAAGGAATCACTGACCAATTTGCACAGGATCTACGCAAGGTGCAGACTTAGATACTCACCTATAAAAGAAAACATTATTAATTTTATAAGCGTACAGTTTTTCAAAAACAATAAATGCCATAAATGTGATGATAATGTATTAATATATTAATGCAAAAACAATGTAATGTAAATACATATACAGAACGAGTTTAATGCCAAATGTCTTGTAATAATTAAATTATCTGAAACTCAATTTTGGCAAATTTTTAATTGTATTAAATATAAACTTACTGGTATTTTTTAATGATTTATGTACTGAAAAGAGTTTGAAGATAAAAACTTCAACTTGAAGTTGCTGACTATTTGAACATTTCGATTGAACCTTAAAATTTATTAGCCTACGTATAATGTAAAAGAGTTATACGGTCAATTAAATTGGATTTCATGGATACGTCGCTTTGAACGTAGGGTCTGTTGAGGTAAATCAGCTGTTACAGTGTCATTCAATGGGGAGCTTGGATGACACCTACAGTAGTGACTTTAAGCTCCCGATTGGATGAAATCGTAATGTTCTGATGATGTGTCCAAGGACACTATGTATATATCGAAGTAAATATAGTTCTCATAATGTGTTGGCACTACCAGAAGATATTTGTACAACAAGAATGTCAACACTCATTGAAGAAAAATATTGGCTATTCAGGCGGTCCTAAAAGGTATTCAACGACTGAAATTAACACCAGATTTAAAGAGAAAATAGAAAAAAGTCTCCATTTTCCGGCGCACGATGTTAATACTTTCTCTTCTTACGTTACTAAGTGCGAGAAAGTAAAAAATGTAAGCTTTCGACTTTCGCCCCAAATTATTATGCGTTGCATACATCATGACCAGAGATGTACACTTTATTTGCCACCGCCTACTACTCCCGTTCCCTTATTGGGACAAGCGTGTACTTTGTGATAAGAACCTACTTTTGTGCAGGTTTATTTCAAGGTCGTCCGTAACCTTGCAAACATTTTACCTACGCTCGTCATTCTTGCAAACATGACGAGAGGAGGGTGCAGGCGCTGTATCGACCCAGGTCCTATTATATCGATGGCAGTCCACGAGGCTCAGTGATAGAAGTATGAAGATCAGTAAAGAAGCAGATCTAGTTTGGAATCGGTAAATTAAAAAAATGGAAGTAGATTATTTCTAATTGTTTAGGATAAATCAATGGTTCTGCACTGATCACTATATTTTATGCAATAAGTTTTCTGGCGTTCACTCTAGATAAAAATATTTATGGAAAAGAAGGCGTTGAAGATTAAAATGAAGAGCTTGAACGCTGGAACAAGCCCCACTTGCTCCAGCAACTCGTGTATTATTTGTAAATATCTAGATATTTTTCGATTTATAGTGGTGTCGAGCCCTTCGTAAATGTTAACAAGACAGAGAAAGATGATAAGCCACACTTTTACCAAAATCGAGATTTGAACATTTCCTAATAACTGTAGGCTTGCTTTGGCTGATGGCAAAAGCAAAAGATTGTGACGAACTAGGAAATACGAGATTTCTGGAAGCAGTGCGAGATGGCACATAAGCGAAGACGTCTCTTCCGGTGGTTGTTGCAGATTAAATTTCATTAGGAAGAGAAATTAAGTTTGAGCCACGCCTCTGCCAGAGAACTTAACAATTCATCAGAATGCGGCGAACCTTTTCTTATACATTTTAACATTTCCTTTGTGTATTTTTCTCCTCAGTAGACCCAGAAAGCCGAATGAAGCAATTCTTCTAGATTTATGATTATGAGCATTGTTCCAGCTTGAATTTTCTACCCAACTCTCATTAAGTAAATTTAAAGAAACAAAAATTTTTTCGTAGGCTTCGTAATGTGAATGGGAAATTTTCGTGATACTTAATCACTGAATTGTTGAAGTCTTGTCTACAAAAAATAACTAGTTAACTCGTGTAAAATTGCTATTATTATATATTTTTCTGCCTTTCTTCCTCTTATGCGAATATTGCATACATCAACTATTATGTCTGAATTCACAAAAATAATATATTCATCACGGTCACTTCGTTTTCTATATGTTCAGTTGTACAATGTAACGCACTCTTTTTGCCTAGCAGTTTCTCTTCTTTCGTTTGTATTCAACATAAAACAGACAATGCTTTAAAAACGTAATACCTTAAATAGCCATTCAATGTAAATACTATATAAATGTAAATATAAATATAAATAAAGGTATTAAATCATGAATAACTATTGTTGAGAGCAAACAGTAGTTTCACCTAAAAAGTTTACTTGCATGAGCAAGCGCGGGGTGAATTCTGTTTACACAATGCAGTCTTCCAAAAACTTATGATAAAAATGAATTCTTGTATCTCTGAACGTTATCAAAATAAACAGGAGGACATGTTGATAAAATACGCTAAATGTGTCGCCTTTTACTTATCTTTTAATTAGCCAAAATATATTAGATGTTTTTAAAACCACCACCCTTTCACTTTTCGAGGAAGTGAAACTTCAACTTAAATTACTTTTGTAAAATAATCGCTCTTAGTATCAACAAATCATTACTCCATCTTCTTTAAGTAATGTATGACTCCTTTCAGTACGTTTTAATTATTCTTATTTTAATTTCTACGAATATTTTTAAAACGTTTCCATTATCTTGAAAGAGAAGTGTAATTTCTTTGCAAAATAAAAAAAAACTCAAGAAAATCTGTGAATAAATGCTCTCAGCATTGGGTTTTCGTTTTATTAATATTGCCCTGTATGGGAAAGAAAATGTACGATTTTTTTCTTTTACGGTTCTTCTGGAGTTTCGTCATTCTTGTCAATAGCGTCTCTGTATATTTTGTTTGCCTGTCGTTGATCGGATATTTATTCCAATTTTTCTGTTTTGAATGGCGGTGAGGCCGTAAAAGAACGAAGTCGGACCCTCCTCTACCAATAGCTTCTTTGGATCGCGCTCTCTTTTAAAGCCTGCCCACCAACAGACCGGCAAGTTTTCCAGTGGAAATCGAGTCGTACAAAGGTCAAGTCGCGAAAACTGCGAGAGAAAATTGGAACAGTAGAGTTACACAGAAATATTAAAGAAGCAGTGTTTAAATAAGCAAGAAGTGGAATGAATTTAAAGAGCACATACATACACAATAACGTCGACATAATTGCTTCTTAATAGTAAGTTACGTAGCAAGGGCCGGAATCACCTCACGCACGTGTTGCGTATACTATTGTTTTACCTCGCTGCGCTCAAAAGATGTTTTTCTCTTGTTCAGAACATTCTTCATAATGTTTCACACACTGTTAGAATAAAAAATATATCTTTCACACCTGAAAAACAAGCATTAGAAACCTTCTTTTGCGCAAGGAAGGTTAAAAAATATATTTGATCGAGATCTCCTTCAGACATTTACCTCAGTGTTTATGTAGGTAAAGAACAATTGTGAAAAATATATTTCCTTTATAATATATACTTTTATAACCAAGTTTACTTCGTAAAATTCTCACCCGGGTTTAATACTCAAAGATATATCACTAGGGAAAATAAATGTTCCACGTATCAGGCGTATGTTGGTATAAAATTGAATGCTTACAAATAGAAATAAATACCGAAACGTTAGCATAATCAATATTTTTTTTATAAATACCAATTGACCTATTGTCAAGACGTCTCGAATTATCTAGTACGAAGTCACAAAAACAAGAAGTCATTGAAGGGGATATAATAAGGACTATTTTATTGTAGACTATCGCACAGCCGACCTGGATGGCCCAGGCCTCTAGAACGTGTGCCGACTCCGCATCTCGATAAGATGGGGATTACTCCTCAGTCCCTTCCTGGGCATGGTTGACTATCCCTTGTCATTCATGTATTGTGTTGTCGCGGAAGACCCTGTGTGTCTGCTGACCACAGACCGAGGAGCCCGCATGTATGTCAGTGGCTAGTTTACAGGTCAATATGTGACCCCACGAGAGACGTCATGGGTACCTGGCGCAGATAGCCAAAATCGTCATCACCTGTTGCTGGAAAAGCCCCAGGAAGAAGAAAAAGAAAAAAAAATTGTAGACTATCTCATATTTCTGTTTCAAATCTTATACAGTTATACTTTTAGGGGGCAATAATTTCCCTACATTTCTGCCGTATGTTTAACAGACGCTTTGCTGCACGAGGTCAAGAAAGTTTGTCGACACCCGCGAAATCGTGACGATTGCACGCCGTGTTCTGGGGCATGCTACGGCAAGGGGATGTTGTGGAGACTGTCGCGGAAGCAAGGCGGATCTGAGCCGTTAAGCAAATTGCCGCGGTATCTCTGTCGCGGAAGTGTCTCCGCTTGAAGCGCCTGCGACTTACGGAACTTTCTAATTATCCCGGGGGTTGTCCCGGGCGCCTGCCGTTGGTGCTACCTACTCGGCGCGGGCGCGCTGAGGGGGCTGGGGCCCTAAAGGAGGGCCCAAATGAAAAACGGTTTGTGATTTGTACGAAATGTAATCGAGCGATTAAGAAGTTGATAAATAATCTTTTTTAAAATAAGTAGTAGTAAATTCAAATGGGGTAGCAGAGATCTTATGGTATTGCACGAAATGAATGAAAAACTAATCAAACAATAACAATTTAAATTTTTCATATTTATTAAAACATTTAGTACCCAAAGTAAACTTCTGGGAACATTTCTTTCCATATACAGTGGGTTGTCCAAGCAAAGTGGATCACAATTAAAGACAACAGCTAGGCAATGTGCTGGAAACAGCTAGAATACCACCATCTTAAGGAATTTTGCCATAATAGACAGAACATCCAAAGACTTACTCTTTCCAATTTTTGTTAAAACATTGTACTTGCTAAATACTCTTTACTTTTTAATCATTGTGACGTTAGAGGCGCCACGACACTAAACAACAATATATAATTAAATTATGATATGGATAGTTGTATTGTAATACATTATCATAAAGATTTTGACAAATATTATTCTAAGTAGTTGCATTAATTTATTAATGAAAATTATTAAACTAAGCAACCAAATGTTACAACGAAATATGGAAATATGTTAAAATATTTCAAAGAGAAATCTTTTTGTGAAATTATATATAATATTGCTGATATGTTATAGCTTGTTATTGCCTTCGATGAGAAGTTCAATTCACACAGCATAACTTACATGGGTCCAGAGAATTGTGGTTGCGAAAGAGATATGAAAACCGCTGAATGATGCTTTATGTTCTCTTATGGAGGAAATTTTGATAGGGAATTACGAAAGCGAGTTATGGGAAGATAATATGAAAAGACAATCCGAGTCCAGTTAACATCTAGTTAATCAGTAAATAAGTAAAACTGAATAATTATAATTAGGTAAAAAATAAAATTGTGTATTTACCAAGGGCGTTAATTGGTTTTAATAATCTCCGGTGACAAACGCCATCGGGCCAAAGGCCTTCGTGCATTTTGTCGCCGCTCGATCATTACAACGCCTATAACGCCCTTGATGCATAAATAACTATTATTTACATAACTAGCGCGGAAAGAGAATTTGGCACACGAATAAAAATGTTGAGGTGACGATAGGAGCCAGCGATAGTAACCGATGTCCGACAATTTGAAATGAGTACACTAAATACACACAAGTTGTGAAATGTTTTCTAGTACGAGTTTATGGAAAGTTACATGTATTTACTCTTGCAATCATTCGCAATATGCGAGACGGCAATCAGGATAATTTATGTCGCCACAGGGTTGTGTTTATTTTGCAGTATCCAGTTGTTTTATATGGCCGTGACTTCTGTGTGGCTCGCGTACGGAAAAGTCTACTTTCCTGAACGCGCACCGCAAAGTAATACCGTCCAATGAATAAGTAGTGCAAATGAGAATGTCCGTGCATGGTACTGAAAGGAGTAGTTTTATAAATTATATGTTGAGTATTATGTAAGATTAATATAAATTACTTTTTTTAATTTGTGTGTCGCGTCTGTTCGTACTACTTTAAAAAGTAAGTAGTTTTATCTTCCATCAAATTTTACTCTTTTAAAAACTAACAATCTAAGTGGTGATACTTTTCTTTCATAATGGAATTAACGTAGCTGAAATTCTGATACTTAGACTTCCGAGAATTTCAAATGTTGTGCTGTAAAATAATGATATTACAATCTGGATTGAAGAATTTTCGAAAAGAAAATCAGTAGTTATCAATTTTTCCTAGATGACTGTACAATTTACGATGTAGTCTAATTTTTTGTACTCTACATTCATGTTTTGTGTACTCGGAGTAGTTGGGTTGTCTTAAAAAAAACTAGATTCCACGATGCGGAAGCTCCGTGATGGCCATTGCATGTAGTATATGCAAACAGACGCCCGCGTTTCTCCCTCCTGGCATCCAATGCTGCTAATTGCTGAGTTCACCGCCCGCTGCGGCTGCTGTTGCTACTACCGCTGCAGATGCACCACATCTGTGCCGCACTGATGCTTATTAAAGTTGAGAATAACGTTTTCCGTAAAACAATCTGCGAGATTATTTATTAATTTCATTACATTGTTGGTTGTTTAAGAATTCCGACATTTCCCCAAAAATGTGAATCTAGGAAAGAATAACTTAGCAAAATTTCATATAATTTTTAAAAAATATTTATTTCAGCAAAATAAAATTAATTATATATACATATATAATGATATTGTACTACATGCTATGATAACACAGTTTTGGTGCTCAAAACGAATTTTAAAATATGATTCTCAAAAACGAAGACACATTTTAATGTGGAGATACATTTGTCATTCTGGATTAATCAGGCTATTGCCGGCAAACGGTGTTCTCTGGGCCTTATTTTTATTATCCACGTCTCCCGCCACATAAGCAGACATGTGGCAAGTATATCGTATTCCCATCCCGTATCTTTCGTACTTGGCCTATCTGAGGTTTTTCTTTCATCACACGACTATAGAAATCTGAGTCAATCTGTATTGGAAAGCTTCAGATTCATTTTTGCTTCGCCTGAGAATCGAACCTGGGACATTATCACAGGATGCTAGGACGCTGTCCACAAAGCACGCGAGGGGTACTTACATATTAATTCAAGTTTTAATATTCTTCATCATTTTAGCTCATAAATGTAAGTCGATTTTGCTTAGTTGTCGTGTATTTTTAACGAAGTTTACAACAAAAGTGGTTTTGTTGTATTTGAAGGATAATAATTCAAGTAGTCAGAAGAATTATTAAAATTAGAATAATAAATCTGAATAATTGGATCAGTTTCGATTAATTTATTTTCGTAATACTGTACTGTTATGTAGACATTGCGCTCCCACAAGAACGAAAAAACACTCTGTTTTTCGACCATCCGTCGACCTATAAAGTGAATAGAAACAAATTAGTTACAGTGTGAGTATGAGTAAGAAGGAAATAATTGAACGACACAGGGCCGATGTCACAAATAATGGATTTAACTTCGGCTACTGTAATTACTTACAAAGTCCAACCGCTTCGTTATTCCCTCTATGTTGTCCTAAACACATTACTAACTACATCCAAAATTACACGAAGCAGGACAGCCTGAATATTAAAAAATCGTATTGTCGAAGCACAGATTCTTCCATGTACTGCAGACCCTGCCTTACCACGCGCGCTATTAACTACCTCGAGCCGCAAGCCACACGTTCTGAGGCTGCGCAACCCGTGTCGCCTAGCAGGGAGCGCGGTTGAGAAATTTAATTTTCTCCGGGGCCACATGCGCTTCGCAGCCTAATTCTCCGAAGGCTCTATCGCGGACGTTACGGCGTCGCGCGCCGCCGCCACCCCCGCAGGAAGCAGTAAGAGCCGGCACATCGGGATGGCGTGGCGTGGTGGAGGAGGCTGAGGAGGGGGCGGGCGGGGGCCGGCGGGGCGGGCCGGGGGCGGGCGGGCGGGGCACGGGCGGCCGGGGGCGGGCCGGGGGCGGGCCGGGGGCGGGCCGGGGGCGGGCGGGGGCGGGCCGGGGCGGGCCGGGGCGGGCCGGGGCGGGCCGGGGGCGGGCCGGGGCGGGCCGGGAGGGCGGCCGGGGCGGGCCGGGGCGGCCGGGGCGGGCCGGGGGCGGGCGGGGGCGGCGGGGGGGCGGGGCGGCGGGCGGGCGGGGGCGGGGCGGGCGGGCGGCGGGGGCGGGCGGGGGCGGGCCGGGGGCGGGCCGGAGGGCGGGCCGGGGCGGGAGCGGGGGGCGGGCGGGGCGGGCCGGGGGCGGGCCGGGGCGGGCGGGCGGGGCGGGCGGGGCGGGGGGGCGCGCGGGGGGGCGGCCGGGGGGCGCCGGGGCGGCCGGGGGCGGGCGGGGCGGGCGGCGGGGCGGGCCGGGGCGGGCGGGGGCGGGCCGGGGGCGGGCCGGGCGGGCCGGGGGGCGGGCCGGGCGGGCGGGGGGCGGGCCGGGGGCGGGCCGGGGGCGGGCCGGGGGCCGGGGCGCGGGGCGGCCGGGGGGCGGGCCGGGCGGCGGGGCGGGGCGGGCCGGGGGCGGGCCGGGGGCGGGCGGGGGCGGCAGGGGCCGGCGGGGGGCGGGGCCGGGGGCGGGCGGGGGCGGCCGGGCTCGGGCCGGATGACACGAGGCGAGGTGGGAAACAGGGGTTGTTGAGAATGGATTGGAGGTGGGACGGAAAGAAGACGGGTTTAGGGACTGGTAGAGGTTGAGAGGTGGGGTAGGAGGGAACAGGGGGTGGTTTGGCGTGCAGATTGGGGAGGGAGTGGGATAGAACGAAGTGCAGGTGTCGAGTTGTGTGTGCAAAAGGGCGAGGGAGCCGCTAGGTCGGCGGAAGTGTAAGGATGGTCTAGGGGCGGTGGAGTGTGATGGGGCAGAGCGTTCGGTGTGTGACGCTGAGTTTTTAGTGGGAGGTGGTAGCGGAAGGGATCAGGAAGGCAGGGAGAGTGGATGAGGAGCACGGTGGAGAGGAATGTACTGGAAAGGGTGAGGAAAGAGGGGGAGGATCGAAAGGGAGCAGAAACAAGGGGGGGAATGTAAGGGGGTGGGATAGCAGGGGGAGGGGTGGGGACGTAATCAGAGCGGGGTGTGTGAGTGACAGTGGGGGAAGGCGTTGAGAAAAGTGGGGGTGGGGTCGGGCGGAGCGGCCGACGCGGCCGACGCCGCCGACGCCGACGCCTCAGAAAGCGAACTGGGCGGCGCTGATCGCGGCGTTTACGACGCCTCGGAGAGCCCTTCGCCGCCCCGAGGCGCTTTTTAATTTAGGCGTAAAAGACGACGAGGGTTACTGCCGCCTGCGCTTCCGCCCCCTCTCCCCACGCGCAGGCTCCGATCGTCCATTGCTTGGCGGGCTTTATGTACACTCGTACAGTCTGCGTGCGTGCGGTGCTAAAAAGTAAATGTAAAGCCGTGGGTGCGGCGTTAAGGAGGAGGTTCAGCTGAGTGTGCTGTTTCTGTTCAGCGAGGTTTTACAGCAAGGACAAAAAGAGATGTCTTCCGTAAAAAAAAAAGTTGGTGGAAGGTGGATGAATGCGTATTTTGGATGAGGAATACAAAGTCATTCAGGAAGCTAATTTACAAATTTTTTTTTAGATTTATTTTTTTAGATTTTCGTACATTTTTTGACACATTAGGAACGTAATTTGCATTATTTTTCAATGAATATTCTGTACCATTAGCCTCAAAAAGAACTAAATTTAATTTACAAGTTCGAATTCTTCCTGTATCGAGCTCATTTATTATGTTTATACTGTCTTAAACCTCTCGCCGTGTAATTTTGTTTATCAATGTTATTAAATTAATATTATGGACCAAAAAACTGTGCAATGATATAAAGTATCAAAAATAATGTGATTATATTTGGTATTAAAAATTTTAACACTGCTGCTCATTATCGTCTTTCTAATTAGTCGCTTTGATAACGATCCTGATAATCACCACGTGCAAGACTTACGCACAAAGATAACGAGAAGCAAGAGTTCACGAACCGCAAATGCGTGAGTTTGCTTTTGGTACTCTTCAACCGCATCGTAAACCGTCTTTGCTGCTCTCTCGCCTTCTCTTCAATGCTCATAAACACCACTCCCTCTTTTTATTAAAATTAAGGGAACTCACAATCGCCCTCCTTTCAACCTCCTCTTCACTTCAGCCGCGCCAAAGCTCCCTGCCTCCAAAGCAACAGCTGGAAGGGTCCAAGGGCAGACACCACAAAAAGAGAGACAGTACTCAATCACCATCAAGGAACCAGTCTTTGTACAATGCTATCACTTACATTACGAAAGGAAACGATACCTTTTTTCTATTCGCATGTACATTCTTGTAAAGTCTAGTCAAGTCAAGTTCTAGAGATGTCTCAAGAATTATCTTACTTTTCATACCAGTATCTTTCATCATCACCTCCTCTACCAGTTCTTTTTCGCTTACGTAAGATTTTTTCTCTTGCGTATTAGTACAATTTACTTCTAGTTCACAGCCTGTTACAATGAATTATTTTTCTATTAATAGGCCACCTTTGGAGCATAATTTGTGGTTATCTCTCGTGGCATTCTTCTCATACTAGCATATGTTGGTAATCGTGATAGTATACGAATGAATGTGCTACTGATGTTATTTTCAATCACTGTAACGACTGTTTAAGAGAGCTCAAAGGGGAGATATGCAGACTGAAAGCCAGAGCAGAGGATATTCGAGAGGCGGTAAATAAAGTGTGCTATATCACACTTGTGACCTTTGCTTAAAGTCGTACAACGATATACTAGGCGAATTCCAGTCAATATCAGATTCAGCAATTGCTCCGATTGGAAAAGAAAAGAGAGGGGCGGATAATAATGACTGAGATAGATATGTAGATGTAAGATGGCGAATATATGAGCGAAAATTAAGTGGTAAGCTCTTGTGATTCCAAACAAGAAACGTTCAGCGAGATTCAAGTCGGTAATGAACACATATTTCTGAATAAGGGCGTAAGAACAGATTTTTAGAAGTAAATATTTCAAGCTTCTAGAGCATACAGGGGGTCTAAGTTGATAACTTTTTGCGAATAAATGTGAGGTAGAAAATCTCAAATATTGACATGCGACATGCTTCCGATAGGAAGGCAACTCTTCGGGCATTGGTGTTAGACCTGTACACTTTCTGATGTGAGTCAACAAGATTTAGAGTACTTGTCAAACGGCAGCGCAAGAAGAGTTGCTTATCAATCAGGGGAAATGTAAAATCTGTAACATCGATGTACGAGATTTCTGACCAAGCATTCATTGGAAGATAATGATCATATTCGACGTCCCTGTAACATGATGTCTGTCACATTTATTCAGATACACTCTGTGTATGACAACAAAACCTATAAGAATAGTGAGATATAAAAAAGGATGAAAGTGAAAATGAATCCATACTACTCCAGCCCTAAAGCCGTCACTCGGGAAGGTAGCGGCTTAGGTGGCTCATGGCATCAAATGATGTCACTGCAGTGTTTCCAACCGGGAAGTCCTAAAGGCTGAGTACCGACGTTAGCAGAATTTCTCACACTAGCTACATAGGCCGAAATCTGTCGCAGAAAGAAGGAAAATTCTAGGTGCTCTGATTCGTAGTTTTCTGTGGTTTCTGCGATCAACAGCAGGCGATTGCCAGGGTAGTAACCTAACCAACGGGCCATGGAGCGCGCGCGACCTTTATTTCCTCTTCTATGTTCTATCCTCATCCCTTACTTACATTTTCATTTATATGCACTTCACTACCACACATGTCGGGAGACAGAGTCGGCTGCTTATAGCTTATATCTGGGTTACGAAATCCCTACTATTAGGATAGGTCGTCGCGAAACCAAATCCACCGGGGTAAGATTACCGCCACTTCTCGCGATAAAACATGTACTGTACTTACGGGAGTGATGATTTTAGCAGTTGACGCGCTCGGAATACTAATGAATCGGGATTGTGTTTCAGTCTAAGCGCCTCAGATGAATGCTTTCTGTTTACTCTTTACATCAAAGGGCGGCAGACTGCGCTCCGGGCACCACAAACTGCCACTCGCTGCCGCGCCCGTCCGTAGGCCCTACGACGCTAACCTCCCACCGAAAAAGAACTTTCGCTTTATTGCGACGGCGGCGCGGTGATGCGACCGATTAGATAACTAGCAAGCGCTGCCGGTACGCGCGTTAAAAAGGTGCGCGCCGCAGCGCGACGGCGGCCGGCTGGCGCGGCGCGGGCCCGGCGCTCCCCGTGGAAATCGTCGCCGCGATCTTTACGGGCCATTCCGCGGGACGGCGACCCTCCCTCCCTCCCGCGCCGACGCAAGCAAGATTGTGTCACTGTTGCCGTGAGCAATGGCGTATTCAGGCGTTTTCCCTGCGGCCGCGGGGGTACCTTTTAAACCAAATGTGTACAAATAATAGTGCACCTTTTAGTTATGAAAGGGAGTGTAATATTGTGTATGATGAATGAGATATTAACGTGTGGAACGGTCTCCGGATGAATCCACACTGATAAGAGTGAACGCTGATCTTTACCTTCATGGAAAGATAGGAAAATATTCTTTCATTTACATTTTACGTTCTCACACTGATGAGGCTGGGGGCGGGGTAGTTATACTAGCAGTGAATGATTCCCTTAAATTTGTATCAAACATTTTTTTCGCGTGGAGTAAATGTCACAAGATATTTCGGTATCACAACATTTATATTGATTTAATTTTTGCAATGCAGCCATCATTGAAATTTATAATTGGACACCTTTCTGCAGCCAATATATTCCGAGAATAAGTTGTTAGCGTAGAGGTGTCCTATCACCCTTCGAATCTTCCCTCCTCCTAGAGAATAGTTAATTTGTTGGTGACTTCAACGCTAAAAATTGTCACTGATCACGTCCATCACTGATCATGAATTCTAAGAAATCAAAATATCGGACACGTGATCTAAATATTAAATATATGAGAAAAACATACACGTAATTTTACTGAACTCTTAACCAACTTATTAATGTATGTAGTCTATTTATAATGATTTAATTAGCCTTTATCTTTCAGTTTTCTTGCTCTTACACTAGACGAAAGAGACAATGCACACTAATTTTTATAGGTTCTAATAAGCATTTGGATAATGAACTCTCCATACATATAACCTAAATTAAACTGTTGCAGAGTGTGTAACGCTTATGGACAGGTTTAAGTTAAATTCAGAATTTCTAGTTACCATTCTCATCAGAGTTGATAGTGAGCGAAAGAGACCATTACTACCCCAAGACATTAAAGTTGCAGCATCACATGAATACAAAGTGACTTTTCATTTAGCGAGTTGCATGGACGAGTTTCGTCTTTATTATTTTTGAGGGATCTCATTAGAGCAGTGACAGCAGTGAGATATAATTTGGCATGAATACCAATGAAATCTTTTAATATTACCCCGCGTAAAGTACAAATACAATGATTCTCAATGTTAGGATATCCTAAAATTTGTAAGCGTGCCATTCCGGCATTTGTCAGAAAGATAGTTCAATCTGTTCTCTGCAACGATTGATTATTTTGTGTTTCCAAACGCGTCGCCTGCAGTATTCAAAGTGCATAATTGAAGTGCATGTTATATCCAGGAAAGTGTCGGTGTTCACCCAGCTACATCGGGAGTTAACCTTCAAGAATCTCCGTCAGTTGGCCACTTGTGTTCTTTGAGCTCATGTGTAATAGGGTAGTGCATGCCAGTGTGTGAATCTATAATGCGAGAGGAGATAAAATGGATGAGGAAGGAAAGATCGCGCGCGTTCTGTGGCCCGTTTGTTAAAGAAATAATGAAAAACTACGTATCATCATCCGACAACTGTAATATTTCTCCATTCAGCAGGTGAATTCAACTTAGTTCTGTAGGCTATGTCGGAAATGCGACACTGCTGGGACTCGCATTCTTAGACATCTGGGCCAGAGACACTGCAACAGTTGTTATCCTGAGACATCTCAGCCAATCATTTTTTTGAGATAGGTATTTTATTCCCACACTGATTCATTTAAATGAAAATAAAAGCTTGTTTACCGCAAAGACTACTTTAGTTCTATACGAGTAAGTACACATGGAAATAAGTACTAATGAAAGAAAAAAATTTCTTTGTCGAGTTGTTAAGAAATTATATTGATATTTGAGGGTTATGTCCTCCCTAAATTCGTTCAAAACATGTTCACTTTTTATAAGCTCTGTAGCATTTGCTCACCACCCGGTTGTATTACAGCCGTAGAGAATATCGTGACCTGTCCCCGGACAACGCTAATATATTTTAATGACCTCTGCGAGCATCAGCGGTCGCGCTGGCTATCGCGTTTAATACATTTAATTTGGCGCCATGTTCCCGAATGTAACATTTCAAGCTTTCTAACGGCCTCGTGGAGCTTATTTTCGTGGCGTATTTGAAGTGACAAACGAGACGGAAAACCCTAAAACCACGTATTTCAGCGGAAAAAATACTGCTGGAAGAGAAAAACGCGCATGGAATCGTATACAATGCTCGCGCGCTTGGGGCCGCAGGGTAATCAGATTTGTGCCCAGGCGCGTCATTACATTTCGTAGACGCACTTAACATCGCGGTAATTATTTCATTCGTGAAATGCAGCGAAAGTTGTTTTTCCTGCGAAGGCGAGGACAACAGTGCTAACCCGTCGAAAGAGCCTCATTTTGAAGGATTCGGTGTTCGCGTTATTTTCACATTGACTTAAGTGAGACACTTCCAAATCCGCTTTCAAAGATTTAATGCTGTTTAAAGTTTTGAGTGAGATTATGACATTAAATACGCTCCGATTCTCTTCGAACCTGAAATGAAGGAATAAATGATTTAGCGTTATATTGTAAATCTACTAACTTCCAATCTTAGGAATTTAGTATGTTAATAAATGAAGAGTTTGGAGCAGTAATAAGATAAACCATACTAGGCATAGTGAACCTCTCGCTTTTAGTAAATGTTAATATCTATGTGTGGTTTATCTCGTATATATGTGTGAAAGACTTATTTATGCCAGTAACAAGATGAGACAGTTACGAAAGGCTCGTTGTGACCACTATCGCTTACATTGCACTACCCCACGCACTTCAAATTTAATCGTTCAAAACTGAATTAGCGTTTTCCAGTTTAGAGCATTCACTGGAAATAAGGAACATGTAGTTTGAAACCTTTTATTCAATACGGAAAATGGGTCAATATTTGAAATCGTAAATTCCATACGTGTTGGATACAATTTCGATTATGATTATCGTACAGTCAGTTCTTTAGCATTCTTTCAAAGATTGTTGCGATCATTATATTGATTTGAATGCATTTGCTCTCAATTTCGTAACCTTAGGTATGTGACTTTATTTCGGTCATCAGTATTGAACTGTTTAGTTGTTCAGCAATCCTTAAAACACTGCTGAGATAATGATCTTGATTGCTTCTAGGCAAGTACAAATCTTCTAGACACATGTATATTTGTGCTTTTTATTCCACAAAGTTTAAACTGTTAAGTGACAAAAGTTTATTATTTTTCCATTTAATTCAATTGAGTAGTCTAGCTTTCAAAATCTGCATTACCATATACATATTTCACCTGCGGAAGTATTCCTCGCCCCAAAAGAGACAGTTTTGATGAAGAAGGGTAAGGAATTTGAGTGATTGAGATTGCGAGATGATGTGAAAGGTAGCGGGTACCTTACTTTCTTACTTTCGTAAGCCCTTTATTTACATTGCTTGTTATCGTTCCCAGCTGTCATTAAAGATTAGACCATAATTAGATGATTATCACATCCATTTAAAATTAAACAAGTGCAATTTATTAACAGTTTAAAATTGGATATATACAGAAGCATATCAGTTCTCTGCGCTTGGGCCATGTGATTGTGGCTCTTCTCAAAACTTCGTACTTTGACTTAGATGAAGAGTAAACATTTAGTCAGCTGTGTACAGACGCTTACTCTCTACTCTACTTCTAATGTTAACGTATAAAACGTTTTCATTAAGAACACAAGCGTCAACAAACGAATGACCGAAGCGTAGACAACTGATTTTTGTATATATATCCAATTGTAAAATGTAAATATTTTGTAGCCTACTTGATTAATTTTAAATTTATGTGATAGCTTTTTTAACTTAATTAGCAGATTAATGCATATTAGTAAATGAAAGAGCAGACGTGCAAAAACATATTGGAAATTAAATATTGGGGTTCAATTTTTTTTTGAGAATAGCATTGTAGAGAAAACAGCAGATGTGTGCCGAGGGTTAACCTTGTTTCCGCCTCTCGCGCATATCGCTCAGTAGCGGCCGCCCGGCGGCTTGCGAGACGGGCGCGTCGCAGCCGCTGCGATCGAGTTTCGCCGCCCAGGCTCATCCACGCCGCGCGCCGGTCACTTCGAGGCAGCCAGCGGCGCGGAGGGGCGATATTTAATAGCGCGGGCCACGCAGCCCTCTAATGGGCTCTTTCTCCCGAGCGCCGCCCCGAGCGGAGGCGGTGGGATACGTTTCCCTTCGCCCAGCGCCCATCTCCCATCGCCCTACGCCCTTCGCGCGGCACCGACGCCCCTTCATTCTCGCGCCCTTCCAGCGTGCAAGTGGCGCTGCCAACGCTGTGGCGCAAGAAATACGTTTAGGCGCTTTTGATGGTCTCATCAGGTGGCCATCAACTCCTGCCTGGATGGCCGAGGTGGCGAAAGCGTGTGTCGACTCGGTCTGAAGGGTCGCGGGTTCGAGTCTCGCCGTAAGCATGGTTGTTTGTTCTTTGCCCTTCAAGAACATGGGTTGTCGCGGAAGGCCTTGTGAGTCTGCTGAACACAGACCGGGCAGCCCCCAAGTATGTGTAGTGTGAAAATGTTAATATGTGTGCTTACGAGGGACATATTGGGTACCCGGTACAGTTAGGCGAAATCAACGTCCCCTGAAGCTGGAAAAATACTCCTCAGAAAAAAAAAAGTCAGGTGGCCATCAACGTTCACCTTCGTTGTAAGGCAAAGAAAATAACACGGGATTTCATTATAAAGCGCAATGAAATAATTCGAATTTCTCTATGGAACATTGCTGCAAATATTTAATTCAATCGATCAGAACTTGAAAAAGCTTCTTGTATTTTGGAAAGAAAAAAACATTATATTATCCACGCGTGTAATTAATTAAAAAATACTCAGATGCTCACTCAACTCTAAAAAGTTACGACAATTTTCGATGTTCGCATGTATATTTCTAAGCGAAACTTCAATGTTGAACTTAACTATAAGAATTAAATCACGTGTCAATTATAGCGCAACAAAGACAGAAACATTGAAATTATTTTCAAACTGTTGTCTTAAAATTAAATATGAACTGTAGGAAAATAAAATAATGCACATTTCATCTTTTGAGAATGGTATTAGCGGAAACTTGAAATACGCTCCTTCCCCCGCAGTAACTTTAATTTATGTACAAATACGAACCAGATTCCCGTTCTGGCGTATTTATTACTCCGTCATCTGCACTAGAAACACTCCTTCCCTTGCAACACCCAAGAGGAAACGTCGCAGGGAGGCAGGTTGTGATTTACGCGCCCCGCGAATCGCAGCGGAGCGCGGGTCAAAGTTTCAAGATAATCCCGGGGCCTGGCAGCCGTCGAGCGCGACGCCATGTTCACGTGGGCGGCGCCGGCGCGGCGGAAGGGGCAGATTTATTCAATTTTCATACAGAAATACCACGAAATCCGCCCATTAAAAGAGCAACGAATGGTCGCGACGCCCGTATCTCAACGCGGCCGCTGGCGCGTGTGGGGTGGGGGTGGGGGAAATTGGGGTGGGCGACGCGCGCGTGCCGCCAATGTATCGCGCTGCGATAACCCGCGTTCGCTTTTATCTTGTTCTTTATGTTCTTTGGGGGCGCGTTGGTCGCGCGAGTTCGATTTATGGGGACGCAGACACCTGCTGAAGTGGGGGCGCAAGTCTTTTGAGATCGGTTAGATGTGAGTGAGCTGCGCGTCGCATACAGTACATCGAGTTATATAATTAGCTGTGCCACCTTTTTTTTGCACTAAGGTAACGCGCGCCACGAAAGTCACTCCACATCGGACCAAATCAGGGGCTCTAATTAAAACAAAATGTATTTGAAGCATACAGAGGAAGAACAAGCCCATTGCAAGTTTACGAACGTGTTTTATTGGCTTCATCTACAGCTTCTTCAGAACACTTGCATTCTAGTTAAAGAACACTGAAAAAAGGTGCTAGTTAACAGAAGCATTCAATTGAGGAATGTACATCAATGAGTAACTGATATTATGATTTCCTTCCTTACAATCGATCTCCTGTAAAATGTGTAAAATGTTCATCAGCCCCTTCTTCCCCTATTCCCTTCATTCATGTTCGTAGCAATGACATCATTGGGAAAACAAGTGAAGCGGACAACACTTCCGTAGCATCATGCTATGATTAAAGCGGGTACGCAATTTACGTTTTCATATGTTACGAGCTCCGATTTGTGCTGCAAACATAATTTATATTGCTAGCACACTCATCGGCCTCTGATTACACTGCGGACACTTTCCTGGCGCACTGATGATCGTATAAGGCATTGTACGTTCATTCAAGGTTCGTATTTGAAGCGTTAATTCTTTATCTAGATGGTTGAGTATAATTTGAATAGAGGAGTCAATGTTTAAATCGTCTTCGTCGTAGAGACCATCACGTTTATCAATGTATAGGATAATATAGTGGATTAGGCAACCTATTCCACCTTACTAACTCACTATTGGTAGTTCTTTTCTTTAGTTTCGTAGTTACTGAGAGTGTGGGGCAGGAGGCAGCCCGATCGTCTAAATGTCTTCGCGAACGAAGGGTATTACATAACAAAAGACCTGTTGAAATGTGTACAAGCGTCGTTTAGCTTCGAGGTACTTTTCTTTACGCAATGCACAACACATATCAGATTACTTTACTTCCCATTCCAAGAGAAGTGCATGAATTACGGACTTTCTTCTTAAAAAATTCCTACGACAATGCAATTTAATCCGAGCATCACTAGTCGAATTACATCAACTGAAACCGTAAGTTTAAACAATGAATAATAATATTAATTTCTATCAAATTACATGACAACAATACCTTCAAAAACCACTATCACTTACATATTAAATGCTATTTCGCTAAAAAATAAAAAATCATATGCCTACTTACAGTTTTAAACTTAAAAAAATGTAATTATTCAAAGAAATATATTAAGGAATATCACTTTGTTTTATTTGATTATTATGATTTCGAAATCGCAAAACGGTAAAGACGTGGATATGTCAACTTCTGGCTTGTTGAATTTCAAATATGCTAAAAACAATTCAGTTATCATGAAACTTTGTTTTAGAGTTAAGTTAATAAAACTCTTTGCCATTTTGAATGCTGAGTGGTGTTTCTAACTATTTCCGAAATTGTAATGAATCGATATATGTTGTAATTTATGTATGCCAATAATGATGACTTTTTTTATAAACTGTGATAATTTGAAGGCGTCTACAACAATATATCACTACTGATGATACTATAGAAATTTTCTGTATAAGTTTTCAGAAAATGTAAACAATAAATGGAGACATTTTAATTCTTTTTAGTTTCGTGTTAATTTCCTACAGAGACATTTTTGTTTCCTTTAAATATTAATCATTATGTAATATGCAAAATATGTTCACTTTACTCTCAGGTTAGTACATTTGGTTGAGATGAAGCATATTTTTCTGAGTAGCACATCGTCAGCCATCTTTGTCAAGTAATAACTATATTTGTTTCTTGATTTTCTTATTAAGTCATGTGTTAACCACGTAATGAGAAATAATGTAACTGAATAAATTATTTTCATCACGATTTAATACAAAAATGAACTGACAAATATTATTGCAGCATAATATATTTTCTAGAAAATTTATCCCCGGTATTATCCGAAAGTAGGACCCGGCCCTCACCGACTTCTCGCAGATGCATCAGGTTCCTAATATGGTTTAATACTGCCTTCTTTAGGTCACACTATCATCATGCTTATGTCTCGCTGCTCTCCTATTCTCTGAGTGTTAATCTTGTACAGCGTCCTTTGACTGTGGGAATGAGAAAAGAAAAAAATTAAGGACAAGTGTTAATTTAAATGATAAAAAAGAAAATGAAAACAGTTGAACAAAACTGTTTAATCTTATTATTAAATTCTGTCTTCCCTTTTAGTACATGTTATTTTTACAAATTAATTTAAGAGAGAACATAGCACATATTTTCAGGGTTTGACATTTACATGACATTCAAAGAATTTGGTTTATTATATTTCTCGAGTGGTGTTGGACATGTCCCTCAAAATGTACTTTCTCAGAAGCTAGTAAAAGCACGTTTCGTATTCTTTTCATCTAAGTGTATTAAATCATAACACACCCTAAAGACGTCCCCTAAATAGAGGTTTCAATTCTAAGCCACAAATATTGACTAACCCACAAATATCCCCATAAAGGCTAGTTTTATGAGGAAAAGTTGCGAAATAAATTTTAAGTCACCTGTAATTTACGAGTGTATAGGAACACGGCAATTTGCGGACGCGGAAAATGGGTCGAGAGATTCCTTTTAGATGTGTTTGCGTTAGGACAAACAATAAAGTCAACTACATGAATAGATGCATAGTATGTTAAAAATATAAACAAACGCAAATAGAAATAATAATATACATTTTTTGTATTAAGAAATAACAAAGATAACCATCAGATATGTTACTGAATTGCTTGAAAAACAAATACACTTAACAATAGATTTGTAAACATAAAACACACGTGTAGGTTATTATTTGTAAAAAAAACTCTTATAAGCAATTTAATTTACTTGTGATTGTGAAAATTGCATTGATGAATGTATAGTACCATGTTTGGAACGAAAGACAGCAATACTGATTTCTTAATTAAGGGATTATTAAATACTGTATACTTGTGTTGTGATGCACAAACATAAATACAAGAAGTTTTATAAATTAAGTACTACTTGTAGAATGAACGTTTGAAGTTAAAATAAGCAAAAATTGTTACACCTTACCTCCTTATTTCTAAGCGATTCGCCTGACTTGGCCTCGGTAATGATTGGAGTTTTTGAGTGCGTAGCAACAGTTAATCTCCCCAACACAAGAGCCAGAAGCGAAATCGCTACTATTGGACCCAAATAGCATGCGAAATCTGACCATGGAGTTGAGGTTTCTTCCGACTTTGTAGAGGTAAAGAAGGAGAAGTACGACACTGGTTCCGCTTGGCTTCTGATGTCTTTTTCTATGGAGATCCCATACAATTTAAGAATTTGTTGTTTATACTGATATAAAATTAAGGCAAATCCTGAGACTAAAACTGCGACGAAAGCCATGGTGGTGGGCGCGGGTCATTCCATTGTGTAAACTGTTTACTGCGTTGCTTAGAAATGAACAAGTGACTGAGATATTTCATGATTGTCTAAGAACTGATGCAACAAAAGCATTGGCGTTGTAAATTAATTCATTTTATTACTGTCTCATACACGTACGTAAATAGGAATGTAAATAGTGAGGAGAAAGTAGTTGCGGTAAAAAGGCTGTTTTTTGAGAGAAAACTTAAATTAAAGGGCTCTCATTCCGCCCGTATAAATCATATTCCAATATGTTGGAAATTACTTCTTCTAACACATTGTACAGAATGCATCCATGATTTGTGGGTACTTTACAGTACATAAATACTGGTTTACGGCCAAAATTCCGTCCGTCCGTCCGTCCGTTCGCCATTTGTGGACAACACTTCCCCTTTAACTGTTCATATGAAGTTCGCCAAAATAAATATTTCTGGATTGGCCTTGGGAATTTCAAGTAATTTCTTTGAATTTTGGGGACACTTTACATAAAGCCTCGAACATTTCAAAATTTTCTCAAAAATGGCTATTAATTTTTCCATTAAAATCCTTGTATAAATAGAGTGAAATACTCATATAAAGATGGCACAGACAGAATTTTCACTGTTAACTTTACATTTAGAACTTACTTGACGCTTTCCTACAACTACATTATTAAAAATAGAGATTTTTTTTACAAAAATTTTTTTTTTCAGCAATGCAGCCCTTTAATATCATGCCCATATTTTCGAAATGTTAGCGCAGTTTGGGGTAAAATATAGGTTATATTAAAAATATTAAATAACAAGATTTTCTTTAAAAATACACCAAATTTTCTTCTTAAACGTTTTAAATGGAAAGTGATAAATTCATTCAGTAACACTACACAAACACTATTTTATGTATTCTTTTGATTATTTAAAATTTTACACAAATGTAATCTTTCGATACATCTCTTACCTCGCTAATATGTATTTAACGGATGTTCATCAAACATTATTACATTTAAGAGTACAAATGCTTCAAATGTTATCTTAGGTACTTTCTTGAAAACTCAATGTTCCTGTAAAAATAAGCTCCAAATTGCGCATTTTCAGAAACACTGAAAACTGTATTCTCTCAAAAACGTCTTCAAAATGTACAATGGAAATTTATTTGTATATTCAGATTTTACTCTAGTACCTAAAAATTGTGAAAACGGGAAAAAATGTGTTTCAGTGCTGGTAGCTGGCTGGTGAGAAGAGGGTGGGGCAAATAAGAAAAGCTATTTCAAACGAAAGAGAATATACAACTAACTAGTTGTAGATATTTAAGAGCATCACTCGTGTTTCACTGTAAAAGTAAAGTATGTAAATATCGGTTTTTGTCACCGTTTGTTGACATCTTAGTACTTGTTGGTTGTACAGAGATTTTGATGTGTTGAAGAATATTTAATTCTAGAAAGAAAAAGTACATTTCGAAGAGCACCTAATAAGATATAATTCGTCGCCAATTGTTTGTTTGATGATGCTGTTAGTAATGCAAGAAAAATCCTTCTTTAGGTACAGACATTAAAGACAAAAGACCTTTTTTCTATATACTGTTAAAGTAACAGAATATTGTAACTCCTATTGCGTAGGACAATTAAAAAATGGATTTACACTATAATAATGCTCAGTTTAGAATAATTAGTTTTAATATATAACACACTAAATAAAGATCACTGTTCTATGCGATGTGTGAGACGCCATCGGCCCAAAATTCATGAGTGTGCTTCTGGTGGACTGGAAATCCACACAGATTTTAAGGCGAAGAGCGTATATTATTGTAGATCATGCATCGAATGCATCAGGAGAATGTATCCTTAAATACAAGCTTCCATCTTGCACAATTTCGAAACGATGCTCGATAGACCATAAAAATATGATTTTGGGTTTTCTAAACGGGTCAGAGATATGATTTCTATGCTTTTAGTATATAAATTGAGGATCTTTAGATTAATGTGCAGAATAAGATATCTATAAAAGGTGAAATTGAATATTAGATATTTTATGCAAATTAATTTTTGGTGTATAAGTGTTTTTGTTTGTTCATAAATTTCTAACAATTTTAGAATGTTACCTAACGAAAGGACCCTGCCTCGTGTAGTGATTATATCATATTCTGGCCAGGGCATATGATAAACATTCGGAGTTGGCTTCTAATATGAAACGATGTTCACTTTACACATTGGTGCATGAATGTTTTCAATGTTTGCACTAGTCCCTCTACTCATCCTGGTTTTGGTATAAAATTTCATTTTAATATCATGTTAGATTTAGATTTAGATTTATTCAGTCAAAAAGCCAGTAAAAACTGTATGTGACGTAGGGGGGGAAAGATTATCTGGGCACGTTTTCTTGAGTTCCAGAATCCCTTCCCGTCATTTAAAAAGTTGAAAGATGAGTAAAAGCTCAACATAAATAAATAAAATTAAATTTTAAAACTAGCAAGATTAGCAGTATTTAAAAAATGGTCATTTGCGTTTCTGAGTTATAGAAAACTTACTTGAGTATGGATTGTACAGTAAATACATTATATGTATGTCAACTAGGTCGAATTCAGCCGCTGCCTACTCTTATCGGCAGTTTTCCGTGGTTTCTCCGTTTACCAGGCGAGTGCCGGAGCAGTACTCTAACAAACGGGCAGCGAACCGCGCGCGATGTTTCCGTCATCCTTGTCCTATGCTCACCCATTACTAACACCCTACACTCACACATGTCAGGAGACCAGTTAGGAGGGTAGAGCTTGTTCCGGCTAGGACCAGTCAGAAGAGTTCACGCTGGTGGGAGATCTCGCCAACCAGTGGGAGAAGCCATCTCCCGCGGTACAACACTCACACTTACGGTACTCATGACCTTAGCAGTATACGCGCTCGGAATCACCAGTCAATTAATTAATCAACCGTCTATTTATAGCGGCGGACGGGACCTGTGAGCCCTGGGAAAGTGCCCCACCCCCTGCTAGGCCCATGGGCCTCGGGACGGCGGCGGTCGCTGGTGCCAGCCCAGGCGCAAGGCGGGGGCGGAGGAGGAGAAGGAGGAGGAGGACGAGAAGGAGAAGGAGGAGGAAGCCCGCAAGGCGTGCACAAACGCCCGTAATGAGCTGCGTTTGAGGCGACCGCCGCCGCCGCCGGCACCGCGGTCGCCGAGACGCCCCTATGATCCTCAAGGCCCGGCCTCTGCCTCAACCCCATCCCTCAACGTTCACTTCCCGGCCCCATCACTCGGCCTTCAGAGCAGCCGGCGCTTATTAATAGTGGTGTGCTAAGGAATCGACAGTTGGATAGTGGGTCGGAAAGTTGCCAGGTTGAATGTGCATCCACCGATGGCTCAGTGACAATTTACGTTGCCTCAGCGCTGCCTTGCTGCCTGCGAGGTCGTAGGTTTTTGGGCCCCACGGTAGCAGATTTTCTACAAGACCTAGATAATGAAGTCGGATTCAGCCACGGTCTGAAATAGAAGAATTCTCTGATATAAAATAATAATTATATAATTAGAATTATTCTAGCGAACGACTATTGTGATCGTGGGTTGCCGTGTTTTCTCCTATAAAGAACAGGAATATGCCGACACAATTCCCTAACAAACCGCGCGATATTTCCTTTCTCATTCTTGCACCCTTTTCTTTCAGTTTCACGGTAGATTACTACGTATGTTGGAGTTTTACGGTCCTCTTTTATCGAATCACTGAATGTATGTCTCTTGAAGAGCCTTGATTATGAAGTATGAGGGAATGAGGAACACTATTGCAAAATCACGAGAAACGGGAATTTTGGAGACCAAGTTGTGGATTGATTTACTCAGGTGCTTCAGAAAAATGTTATAAAGTTTTATGGCATGTATAGAAATGGAAAATAATAACTTTTTGCAAATTGACAAGTGGGGGAAAATGTCATGGGACGAAGCTAGACATGTGACATATTAATGATCCCGTCTTATTCCGCCGCTAAACGAATCACTTCGACTGGGTCAGAAGGTCGCTCACCTAACATTACTTCATGGTGAGTTGTCTAAAGAGACAAATTAAAATGGAAGAAATGGAAAGTAGCGGACTCTGACGACTCAATGATCGACCCACGAAAATTAAAATACAACGGATCACCAACATCTTACATTTCCCGTTCAAAAGACAAATTGATAAAAAAAAATTCTATTACCTGAATTTTGATTTCTAAATTGATTTATCGAAGACTTGTATGTGTGTACAAACCATATTCAAACCTTAGTTAAAACTCGGAAATAAAATTTGACTACTCAGTAATATTGTAGTGTAAAATTTAGAATGGACTAAAAAGTAACTATAGCAACATGCCAAATATTTTTTAATTAAGAGAACTGGAAGGGCGTGTGGAAAAATTGAAACATAATGTGCAACCACCCCGCTGGCATATATTGAGAATTATAGTTTTCATTAAATTCCTATAGTACGAAAGACATTCAGTGTCTCAAATACAAACGCTACTAATTATAAATCGACAATAAATATACAATTTTAATTAAGCGTATATATGAAATATTACTTATAAGAAAACACCAAATCACGTATAGCCCCTTTTCGAAAGAAAATCGAGTTATCAGTAATAGTAATAACAGGTTTACCCTTCGGTTTAAAAGAATATCGCCAAAACACCTTGCGGTGGAACAATCTGCTCCTTTGGCTCAGAATTGCAGACATTTACCTCCTAACGTGTCTCCGTCGTAATATTCAGTACTCATTTTCATCGTTTCGTCAGCCAAAGTAGTGTGAGCATTTTACGTCCTTGAAGAAACGTGAAGTACGTACAAGACGGCGCAGGTGGTGCAAAAAAGCGGGAGCCGAGTGGTGGGAGCTGGCAAAACGTGCGACCTGTCACGTTACAACTCCGCTGAAGCAGCCTTCCCGCCCATCCTGCGAATACGCTACGTGAGCGCTTGCAAGGAAACGGTACCTCTTGCTATTCTCTCGAGATTGATGGTGATTGTTCAGTAGCTTTCATTACAAAATGTTCTGAATTTTTCGAATCTAAACACGAAATGTCGTAGTTATCATTATTAAATAATGCGCATGCGACCCGCGTGCCTCCCGTTGGACAGCTCTGCTTTACATAATACCTTAGCAACATTTTCAAACTTTCTAAAAATTAACTTCAAATTTTTAAATTAATTTTTTGTTTTGGAGAGATGAAAATACACAAAATATCACAGGTTTTATTTTCCACGACCAGTCTGATTTTCCGAAGATTGCAAAAGTTCAATTTTTTTGGCGATTCCATTATTTATAGCATTGAAGATACAGATCTTTTTCTGAATGATATCTGTTTTCAAAGAAAGATATTTACATTAGATCATGCACAATTTTGGAAAATATGAATAATTGTCGCATAATGTTACAACTAAAAGCAATTTTTAAATAGCCATTTTTTCGAAAATAGCTTAATTTTTCTTGATTTTTTATCTTTAATAAAGCAAAACGCGCATATTAAATGACACGGGTCTCGTTTTCGGTGACCTCTCTATATTTTCGAAAATTGTAATGAAAGTAACTTTGGTAAACCACAATATTTATGAAATATTCTATTCTAAATCAGAAATGATTAAAACTTTAGTTTTTTAAATAGGGTACTTTTTAAGGGTATTTGCATATTTTTTAAAAACATGTTTGTGTAGTTTTCTCCTTCTTCGTGCTTGAAGTGAAGACAATTTATATTTTCTCTCAAAAAATCTCCGAAGATTTTCTTTAATTCCTCCCCCCTGGATAGATGCTCAATAAAATGCTCAAAGATGCTCAATAAAATGCGCGGGTCCCATTTTTGACGAATTCGGAATTTTTGAAAATTGTATAAATTACAGACAATGTGAGAAAGGATGTGTCTGTTGTTACACCTCTGGCTTTAATTTATCGCAGTATAATTGTCTTTGTTGTAGTGCAATGTGGGATGTCGAATTAACGCACTCCATTCGTGTGACGGCCCGCTGCAGCCCCGGTTACTCCGCTTTCGCAATAACGTCGCTGTATTTTCGTCCTGTGAAGGGGACACCTGTAGTTGCTACACACGCCACTGAGCGGACGCAAACATGACAGCGCGGAAGACAAATGGACGTCGTATGGCGTCGTTTCCCTCATCGTATGAGGAACGTGACGTGTCCGCGATATGCAGAAAGTACACAAATTGTCGGAACGTGGCAACGTCGGGACGTTTTTTAGCCTCCGCCTTCTGGAATGCGAATACGCTTCCTACGGAAAGGAACGGCGGATTGCATTAGGGCGAATGCTTTTACGTTCTCTTGCGAATTCTTCAAAATGTGATACCATCCATTAAGTTACGGCTTTCCAGATGTCTGTACACCTTAAGCCAGTTCTAATAATAGGAACTGCATTACCCTTAACCCGTTAAACTAGTGAAGTTAAACTAGCCCCTACTTTCTCGCCCGTACTTTCACGCGAAATTACGCGAAAAATAATCGTATTTTCGAAAAATTGTAGATGACCTTATTTCAAAGTATATCTTTAAGGAATAGATTTCATTACGGAAAAATATCTATCTTCATAATTATAATTGTAGGAAGACGACGAAAAAATTTGCATTTTTGAAATTTTCGAAAAAATCAGATTTTTAATGAAAATGAGACATGCAACATTCTCTTAAAGGTCTTTCATACTATCCAACAACAAAATTTAATGAAAATGGATGAAGCCATTTTTGGAACTTTTTGAAAATGTTCCAGGATCTTCATGCAAAGTACCCACAAATTAAAATATTGGTTTGAAATCCAAGGGGCCGGACTTTAGCCAGATCGACTGGGGTAATATCAATTTTTGGGAATATCGGCTGAACTGTTCAGTTGCTAGCGTTGTTCACAGACAGTTTCGCCGTCATTCGATTTTTAGGTATCAAGAACTCACAAAACGTGAATTCTGTATACATGATGTGTTTGAGGATTTTTTTCTAAATTTAGCAACTCGATTTATCCTCTTTTCCATTTTCAGTACTGGGGCACTGTAATAAGTTTTTCTGCCCAAAAAATCGCTGTTTTTCGCGCAGCATTACATAAATGTGTGTTTACTGCGTAAGAAATAGCGAGAAAGTAAAAATTATTAACATCTGTGAAGATGTCAAATGATTTTGGGCCGAAAATAATTTTGATTTCTACGTTCTCTTTTAACCATCAGTCGAGCACATCTGATATTATAGAGACAATAAAGAGACAGTAAAATTTTACTTAGAATTTCCCTTTGGCACAATACTTGTTTAATTTGAGTACCCATCTCTCTGAAGATTTTATTCGTATCAGTAAATTTGCTTCAAATCTTCCAGTGTTTTAAAAATGTCAGGTACGTTGCGCCTACTTGCATAACATTCTGTAGGATACACAGATCGAACGGAATTCATACAATTTGCCGTTTGATTACGTTGAAAATATTCACTATAAGTGAAATAAGATGCATTTAGACAGAATATAAAATATATAATTCGCAAAGGTGTAATTCTTTGTGAGAAAACTTCAAGCCGTCAGGACACCTAATTTGTAGACATTTTGTAGACAAAAATCCCGAATGCGTTGATCTAGTTAAATAAATTAAATTATTAATTGCAGGAGCAAACAATTTCAGAATGTAGTCAGAAATGGCTACTTCTTAATCAACTGTCCTAAGGGCTGTCCTAAGATTAGGAAGCAAAAGAACGAAGAGCTATGAACACTATTGGTAAACCTGGATGAAAAGTTTTCATCTCTGCTCAATTGAATTCAATACCATATACATTGACTAGCTGTATGCACACCTAAAAGTAGTATCAGAAGACTAAAGCATGTACCAATTTATGCATTTTAATTAATCTGTGCGCAAAATCTTAACGTTTTTTTATGTCTGTATTTCAAAAGCAAGATATTTCAATCAAATGATATATACGAAACGCAGATTTTGGTTTCCAGCGAGAAAATCGTTATTTTTAAAACACTGATGGTTTTCATTTAGAGAGCAATTTGATCTTTTGACTAAACCAAATTCCGTAATGTTTGTTTCAAATGAAAGAAACTGAAACTTGAGATTTTTTAGCTTGCTGTTTTCAACCAGTTTTATAACATAAACACATTTTAATAATATAGTAAATTTAATAGATCGAGCGTTCATCTTCCGTCATTTCTTCAATATTTCGTTATGCGCGTTGTAATCAATGTAGTGTCGTCACATGGCGCAGACACGTCTGTGAGGGTGAGGTCATTTACGAAGGCCGTGATCGAGAACACATGCACATTTCAACTGAAAATTCAAATCTTATTAACGATGAGTTGTCTATTAATTTAAATACCAGTTATGTGATTCTATTTGACACTTTTCTGCAGAATTTTCGCGTTGAATATTTATGAACGATCAGGTAGTGTGTTACGCATATCTGCTCATTCGCCCCAAGTGCATTTTACTTAAGAATACCTGGTTGGGAAAGAAGCCGCAAGCCTACGGGGAGATCGGCGCTGGATCTCGCCGTTTGGAGAGGGAAGATCACTGCCACCTCCCGCGATAAAACATGCACTACACAAACGGGACTAATGGCATAATCAGTTGAAGCTCCCGGAATCCTCAATCAATCAAAAACGCTTCTGAGAAGTAGTTCTCCAGAACTGTTAAATGCACATACATCGGTGTTTGAATTAATTTAAACTGAACTGAAACCACAAGTATTTTCGTTTATCCTGAAATATAGATTCACTATGTATTGTTCAGACACTTCTGGCAAATTCTTGTTAGTTATCGTCTAATTTTGGCGGATTTCCAATAATGACTATAATTGTATTAAACTCAATGTGTTGAAGATTTTTTTGTGAAGTATACGAGGTGCTTTTGGATGTAATTTTACAATAATTCTATTTCATTAAATAATTTCATGTTAACATGTTTGAAAACAATTTTAGAAAATGGCCTGGTATTCGGAGAAGTATCACACAACAAGAGAGTTTGCTTAATTCATTAAATATTATTATATTACATTACGACAACGTATCGAACCATTACAAATTAATCGTATCAAACCGTTTCGTATTATCGTTTCGATAACAGATCAAATAAGATTTCCCGTTTGAAAACACATAAGGTTTCTTTGATATCCCGCCATCGCTCTGTATTCTTCATTTCTAATGTACACAAGGATTCTGGAAGGAACGTTCAAAAGGAAAGAAAATTCGATGAAATACTTCTTACGCTCCGATGCTTCGCAGCTAAGACACATCACATTTACATCCTCTTCTTTTCTTAAACCGAGCGCCACGTCCACATGCGAGGTTGGGAGCGAGCTCAGCTTAAATTTGAGGAATTGGGGAGTTGAAGGCGGAGGCACCGCCCGGAGGGTTCTCTGGAGAGCAGTTCCATCGCGAGACGGCGAAGCGAATGGTGTTTTTATCAATTTAACATTTCCAATTTCGGCGCCCGCCCGTCCTGCCTGCCTTGGCCCCGCCCCTCCCCAACTCATTACAGCCTCGCCCGATTCCTTCTCGTCCAAACCGCTTCCCGTTCCACCGCCCCTCCGATCCACCCACACCAACCTGCTCCACACAAACTCGCGTCCGTCTAGACCTCTGTCCCACGTCGTTTACCCCGCACCCACCTCTCATCCACCCACACCAATCTGGCTTCCGGCTCCGCCTGCCCCCCCACCCCGCCTCACGCGCCCCGTCTTCCTCGCCCCGACTTGCCCCGTCCAACGGCCCCGGCGTGCCCCCCTTGGCCTTGCCGTGCCCAGCCCCAGCCCGCCTGCCTGCCCTTGCCCCTCCGACCCACCCACCCCACCTGCCTCCACCCCACCCCAACTTCCGCCGCCACCCCTCCTTCCCCACTTCGCCTCAACTACCCCATGCGCTCCGCCTATTTCCGCCCCATCTTCCTCGTTTCTACCTACCCCGCCGCGCCTGCTCCGCCGCGCCTGCCCCGTCTCGTCAACACTGCCTCTAGGATGCCTTCACCGTCTGTCCCGCCCCACCTTACCCGCTCCGTTTTTCTCGCCTCGCCTGCCCCGCCTCTCCGGCCGGTGCCCCCGCCTGTCCGCGCCGCCTGTCCGCCCCGTCACATCCCGCCTGCCCCGCCCATTGCCCTTGCCCTGCCCCGCCATTCTCGCCCCACCATCCTCGCCCCGCCTGCCATACCCTGTGTTCCCACCCCACCTGCCGAGCCTCACTTGCCCCGCCCCGCCTGCCACTCTCCGTCTACCCCTCTCACCCACACAGAACAAACAGCTCAGGGGAGGCTTGGGCAATGGAAAGGGTATGAGAAAGTGGAAGGGTGGCAACGTAAAATGACTCTTGGGGGACGAGGAAATGAGAGAGGAAGGAAAGAGAGTGTAAGAGTGGAAAGGAGATAATAGGAGATGAAAGAGCAACAGATCGTTGGAGAGGAAACACAAAAGTATAAATGGGAAATAAGCGATGTACAGAGAACTAATTAAGGAGAGCAGAGTGGACTAATGTAATGAGAAAGCGGCTTGTCAGCGGCAGTAGAAGTCGTAGGCAAGCAGAAGGATGTAGGGGAAGTGAAAGTAAAAATGAATATAGATAATATTATGGTACTTGTAATTTTAGAACTCTGATTGCTGTAACGAATAGTTATATAGGAAATAATATAGTGAGACTTCTTACAATATCTTCAGTCTAGAATAGAGAACTGGCATGAAGCGTGACAAAATCAAATAGGTAGACAAACTCATTAAGGAGAGACAATTTAAAAAAATATAATATCAAATACTAGGTATTTTTGTAGTCGTAACTGGAGGGGTTGTCCTTCGATATTAATAATAATAATAATAAATTTATAATTATTACTATAATAAAATATTATATATTATATTTAATAATAAATATGCATTACGAACTTTGAATTACGTATATTACAATTTGTCGGATTGAATGCATCTTAATGGATTCTCAATGGAACCGGAATGAAAGATTCTCTAGTATGCACTTACAAAGATTTTGAAATATAATTGCACACGTAAGCTTCCGCGGTTCGATTCCAAAAATTCTTGTCTATCCGGGAGACGCCGCGTCGTTGGCCTCTCAGCCAAGACGTTTTTGAAATATAATTGTTCGAATTTTTTTGAGTAAAACTCTCACTGTACAATTGACGATGTGCGATAACTACTGTGTAATAGTTTCTAATGTACATTAATGTAGTGTTAAGCATTTTGGGAATCTGAAAGTCTATTTAATACATCGCTACACCCGTTAAATTAATAAATAAATAATATTTTTTATTTCGCCACTCACTCCCCTCGAAACAAGCTTGAATAACGCACGAAATAAAAAACGCACAGCAACACATAGCACAAATAGGAACTGAAAAGCCACTAAGCAAGAATAGACACGCCCATTACCGTGGTCAAAGCGATAAGCTTTACGCTCGTAAGAAGGTCCCAAACTTGTTTTTATTAATCCAGCGTTTTCGACGCAAGAGTAGGTTTTCCTTTACGCCTGTAACAAGGTACCAACTTGTGTTTTTCTCGCTTCGCGTCTGCGATGCCCGCGCAGCTTCCCCTTACGGAAAACTGATCCTGTGAAGACAAAGCGGGAACTGTCTATCCTCAGGCGTTCTCGCTGTAACGCTGGTCTGAGGTCCTAGGGTTTCTCTTCGTTGCCTGCAGGGCACTGACTCATCGCACGGGCTTCGACGTTTGTCTCCCTTTACAGAATTAGGTTTGAAGAAGAATATCTTCTATTGATTGAATAGAAGATTATTTTGTCTTCTATTGTAGATAAAATTAAATGTTTTAGTATATTCTTTCTCCATTTCTCACTGTCTCACTAATCTTCCGCTATTCAATTTTTTCATTTAACATTTCTTCAATTTCCCCAAACCATCTAGGTCTTCCTCTTTTCCTTTCCCCCGTAGGAAACTACTTAAATAAATCTAAGGTAACCTATTTTCTTTAATTCTTCTCAATTGACCATTCCTGTCCAGTTTTATAAATTTTATACTCGTATAATAAAAAATTGAATGCATGTTTTCCATTTCAATACATTTATAATTTTGCCTAAATTTGAATATTATACTGATTTTCTCAAAAAATCCATTTCTATCACTAATAATTTTGCGCGGAGTTTATTTTTATAATAATATTTTTGCTCCACATGTTATATCACTCTCGATACTTTGCAAAACTACTCAATTTGACATTATGAGATAAAAAATTTTACATTAATCTTCTCCTTGGGTTGACAATGTCCACTTTTTTCCCACACTAAGTCACTGATGTCAAACGAGGGAAAATTATTACAATGCGATTATCATTTAACGTTCATTCACATTCTAAAAATACCATTGTACTATAATTGTCTTTTAAATTTTGTCTATTTATCCGGTGTAAGGTGGCAGACTGATGTTGCGCGGTAATAGAGCACCATTGATTATGAAAATAATTGTGTTCTAAAAATCTTATTACTAAACTGACTGCACACGCTGTTTCAGAACAGATGTTACAAATTTTTGGCCATGTACGGGATCGACAAAGAATGTTCGACAAAGAACATATGGAGAATCTCACAAAACCAAGTTAAATATGCGACATTGCCCCTTAGTCGGCAGACAGTCCAGGTTTGGCAAGTGCGCATTCTGACGCACAGATTTCCAGCATTTACAAAACACCAATGCACGATGGGTTGCCTGCAATCAGGGGTAAAATGTATTTAATGGGTTGATTTTTAAGAACATAAAGTTTCAATGTTAATTAATAGTTCCTGAGAAACGTGTACCTATGTTGAGGATTGATTCATGGCATTTTGTCGTATTTGTAATCCGGTCCTAGTTTCAAAGATAAAATGCCGGACGAACTATCATTGGTAAGAAAGACGGTAGTGACACAAATTATCAGTAGTAATTGAATTTTTCCTGTCAAAATTTTATCTATCAAAGTCTTTTAAGGAGTAAAGCCGATAGTCACAATATAATTTTTTCTTCTGCAAGTTAAAAACTCTGAGCAAGAATTTAAAACAAATTATTTGTTCTAATAAGATTTTAAATCAATATTTAATATGCTGCAGCTTCCGTTTGCGCCTATGGGACGTACATTTAATCAAAAGAGCAACTAAATAGTTTCTCTTTTCATATATGAAATGACATTTCGAAAATTCTGAAAGTCTCCGACTGAGTCGTCCTCATCACAAACTCATTAACAACGGAGTACATTTGATAGTAGGGAGTATATCCGGAAGTTTCATAAGGTGATTCTCGCCCAAAGGTCGGCTTGTGCGAGTCTGAACTTGCGAAACAGACCGGAAGAGGGGGGCGGGTCCGAGATGGGGCAGAGACTGCGGAAGTGTCGGCGGAAATGGCCCGGGAGCGCCGCAGGTGCTGCATATTGCATAAGGGCGGAGACCCGATGGGCGACGGGGCTTGTTTTCTTTCCGCAGCGCTTCGAGACTCGCGTGACCCTTGGCCATCTGCTCCAAAGCCCGGTCGCCCCCTCTGCCCCCCTCCCGACCACGACCCCGTCTGCGTCCATGGCAGAGGACGCTATCGGCGGTTGCCGCTTCCGCCGGTAGGCCTCGAAACGGAATCGCTCCGAATTCTCGAATGTATTGCATCGATCGCGAATAGTCGCTGCAGAGTTTTGGAGAGCCGATTCCTATGGATTTTTTGGAGAGCCGACTCCGGTGAAGTTGCTGGAGAGCCGATTCCGGTGATGTTTCTGGAGAGCCGATTCCGGTGAAGGTTCTGGAGAGCCGATTCCGGTGAAGTTTCTGGAATTATGTTCCAGTAAATTTCTTGTAAAATCTATCTTATCTAAAAACTCTTCACAGTTACACATTATTCACGATTAAATAGTGTCATCGAAAATTGGATAAGTGTCATCCAATTTTTTTTGTAATTAGATTTTTTAAATGAATTAAGGGAAAACTTTATTCCTAGTTTGTCAACAAAACAGATATATTTAGAATATTAAATCATACATATAAAATAATATTCGATTGAGTAACATTCTTTTGAATTCAGAGCTCTTTTATATAGATTGTTATCACTTCAGCTCTAAACACATAAATATCGTTTTAAATTATTTTTAAAAAATTGCGAATATTAACGCAGACGCTTTTATAGTTTATTCATAATGTATGAGTGTCATAAAAATTCTCTTTGTATGTAGATTGTTTAAATAATTTAATTCAGTTGAATTTGTGTTTCAGTAATTATTTATCTCTGCAGGGGAATGTGACATAATGCAAATATGTTTGAAGATCATTGTTGTTGCCTTATTGATTTCTGAAATCTCTTCATGCTGTTGATGTGCATTCTCCCTTCCAAGGTTTCTTACAAATGCTCGGTGAGTCGCGAGTTAGGTCTTCAGGCTTCACTTCCCATTGGCGCATCCAATTTTTGAGACCGCGAAGATATGGGGAGAAGCGCTGTCTCCTCGCGCGGAAGGAGTGCACACAACACGCAAAGCAGAAACATGCAAAATGAAGAGTAATACTGTCAGAGGCTAAGCTCACCTTCTGTGGGACTGGTGTTCAGATGAATATGGTGTAGGCAGAGGAGGAAACTAAGTTGAGTTTTACTCGATGCAGGAGGAGGGAGCTGCTACTGCTACTACTGCTGCTGCTGCTGATGATGATGACGATGATGATGATGATAGTAAAAGTTATTATACGTTTTTTTTTTTCACTTAAAGCTTCTCATTTTTTCTAAATCAATCACACGGCCATTGAGGATGGGTGATCGTATTTTCTCTCTCCCAAAGAATAATAATATGTTTGGTGTGAGGAAGGATCACGCCCGGTCATCTCATTCATACATTAGGGCGCGACCGGGAAGTGTCTGAGAGAAATGTTGGAAACCATTGATTAAAGCAACTTATTATACTCTGCATTAATAATATTTAAATACATTATACGACATTCTCTAACCTACATCTGCCAAATATGGGGAAGTTCCGCTAAAAGCAACTGGATGGCTTGAAACTAGGGAAACTGGAAGTACTGCAAACAAATCCTTAAGGGAAGTTTTAAAAGTATTATGGTATATCAGAAATGACCAAATTTTAATAGAATGGTCTATAGAACTTCTAAAAACTTCTATTCTTAAACTTAATTCCCATTTCTCCTCTTCTCTTCTATCTTGCCCAGCGTCTCGTCTGTACACTTAAATCAATCTTTTTTCACGAATCAAGATAGTCTAAAGACTACTACATTCTCATTAATTAGCTGTAAAAGAAGTTCAAACATTCCTAAATTCAAAATGTCTTTTGTACTCCAAATATTTAATGTATTTATCTGAAGGATCCTTCCTGGGTATCCTAAGTAGTTAGTTTCTAATTTACTTGCTTTCAAACATTGTTCATGTGCTACGAAATGTAGTTGAAAAGCAAATGATGTATACTATGTAACCTGAAAAATCTTGAAAGGCGTAATTTTATCGAACAAGGATAATAAAATAATTAAAAAGAGCAACCTGCCTACGAATTCGATTCAAGCAAGAGCTACAGTTAAGTTAAGAGCTAAGTTAAAAATATCAGGCGACTTGCCGGGTTCGAACGCGTGAGTTCCAATCACTGGTACCCTCGAGCGGTATAGCGTTGCCTTTACCTTCGCTACCGGTTGTCTGTTGGTAGTAAAACCGATAGCTAAAATACCGTAAATGGCTAAGCTGGCGCGAGATCTCTCTTTGTAGATGGGTAGCCGTGGTAGAGCGGAAGTGGTAGTGTGGCGGGAAAGAGACGGTCGTGGGTTCGGCGGGGGAAGGGCGTTGGTCGATGTCGAGGCAGCTGTCGCTGGGGCGCGGCGCGGGGCGACGAGGGCACCTCGGCCAGAGGTTTGCTCCGCCGGCGGTTTGGGTTAGAGGTCGGAGGTCGCACGGAGCTAGCCTGCTACTGGGCCCCGCAACACAACGCACATCTGGCGAAATTGGGCCAACCGTTGGGTGTGACGAGGACCCAGAGAACAACGCTGACATTAACGTAAATTGATTCAAAATTATTGAATTTTGAAAGATTTTTTTCAAATCTTGCAGTATACAGCATTTAAAATATGGATGTTTCGCCAACTTATCCAATGTACTTTCTAACTGGGCTACCTGAAACCGTTCGTGATTTCTACAATTTAAGAATAAAAACCAGGAATGAAATTAATTAGTGTTCTACCCAATAATTGTTTATGTCGTTAGATCCGCTATTTGGATTTGTAAGCTAATCAATACGACTTATATCATTTACAAGCTGAACATGTATTGCTTGGACCTTCAAAAATCATAATAATTTATTGTTTTAAACATGATACTCGTGGGAGGGGAGTTACAAACTCTACTGTGAAAATATAACTCTCTTTCCCGTGTGTTTCGCTTTACGGCAGATTCAATAATACAACCAACGGAAAAGGAATACATAGGTGTAAACTGTTCTAAAAGTCTCGAAAATTTTCAAAATATTTATTTTAATAATATAAAGCTGGAAAGGTCGATCTATATATTTTTTACTGACCGTTTTAGTTTGTTATTGCATTCGATACGGAGATCCATATACATCGCATAACTTGCCTGGATATAAAGAATTGTGGTTACGAGGGAAATATAAAAACGGTTGAATGTTTTTTACGGAGGTAATTATTAGAGGAAATTATGAAAAGACAAACCAAGGCAAGTTATCTAGTTGATTAGTGAATAAGTAAATGTGAATCAATAAAATGATGTATGTACCACGCGCGTGAACCGTTTCTAATGATCTCGGGTGAGAAAAAACTCTCTGGCAGTAAGTCGTCACTCAATAATTATATCCGTTATAACGTCCTTGGTTCAAAAATAACTATTCTACTGCTATATTTGCATAATCAGCCGGGTTAATATTATATTTTACCGATTAATTTGTAACCTGTACACGTGTACATATTTGACATTCGGAGTTGATTTGCCGGCTAGGTAACGGTGTCCCCATGGTTTAGCTGGCCTTGGTGTAGTCGAATTCCCATTCTTGGGAGTGAGAGAGACATGTGGCGAACACGACGTATTTTAGTCAGCCTTAACCTGCAAACTCCTTCGCTTGTACACAGTATTTACTACACAATGCTTTGGGATAGTCCATAGACCCATTTTCCATAGACCCATTTGGTGGCGGATTTTCGACTCTAGCTCTACCACTGAAGTCGAATTCAGTCACTGTAAGACTTCTAGTAACGGGCTGATTTGAAAATATTTCTCTGGTCGTTACCAGACGACTGTCAGAGCACTAATGTAACGAACGATCCACATTTTGCGCTATTCTTTCTCATCCTTGTTATCTCCTCTCCCCTTACACACGCGCGTACGGGGCGGTAAGAGGGCCCTCCTGCGATATTCTATTATCTCTCGAATATTCCACGAAGAATGATTTATCCAATATACATGACCATGCATATTGGGAGAATTTTCGGGAGCTAATAATTTTTCCCGGCTGTGGCGGTGCGACATTAGTGGAAAGACTTCTAGTGATGAACTGCACAAGCTGACTTTCATGTCGGCGCCATGGCTCTCGCTTTCCAGCAGAGGAACAACGCCTTAGCCCGTGATATCACATGCTCTACACTTTCAAGGCTAATGACGTAAGCAGCTGCTTCTGCTAAGGTCAAGAAAGAATGCCCCCCCCCCAAGGTCATGAAAGGATCAATCAGCCCATAGACCTGCACTCTGTTACACCCTCTGTTCGTTCTTCCTGAGCCACTGTGCATTGTGCCGGGGACTACGAGGTCGGCGGGCCACGAGGACAGCCGCACAGAAGCGGGGGCGGGAGAGGTCGCAGAGGGGAGAGGAGGGGAGGGGCGGGGCTCCAGTGGTGCTCTGGCGCCTCTTGAATATTCCAGGAGGAATGATGCGAGCGCGCTCTGCGGGGCGAGACGGTCGCGTCGCTTGGAGAACGTCGCGAAAGCCGATCTGCCGGCCGCCCCGGTAGGTGGGGCGGTGCGCATTCTCGATGGGGCCATGAATTATTGAAGATGACATTTGAAAAGGGAAAGAACGTCTTTTTTTTGGAACGATGTAGGGAAATAATTTGAAGATTAGAATACTTTTGTTAAAATACAAGTACAGCTCGATATGAAATTGCGTAGTTTTATATTCATTTCAAATGATTTACAATTTTATTATACTCTTATAATCTTACAATTTCAATGGTTGGGAATGAGAGCATGAATTATTAAAGATGTGTTTTGAAAAAGGTAAATACATCTTTTTTGAAGACGGATTGAAAAATCATTTGAATATTGTAATATATTTGATAATATGTAACTTAATACACAATTCTGAAGCATAATTTTCATGTTCCGTGGTAGATTTGTAGTTTATTATATCCCTCTCACTTTATAATTTCAATTACAAAATACTTACTGGTATTATATATAATTTGGCAGCAATATAATAATAATAATAATAGTAATAATAATAATAATAATAAAAAATGAGAATAATGATTATGATGTTTTCAAGCTACAAGTGGAATAAATTTAGGCTGTATGTGTTGTATAACGATTACCAATAATGTACCTGGGTTTTGAGTGGAATCGAAGTGGGTTTCAATTATAAACATAGGTAAATACAAAAATCAAAATATGGCATACTTGAAGCACTAATTGAGGAATTCGCTGCAGTACGCTTGAGGGTAATATGTTCCACAGACTCCTAAGATTTGTGGGGGAGTATTTCCCTGCGTCGTTGGTTCACTATGCAGATTTTTGTTTAGTGATCATCGTACATGCAGAGGATTATTTATTTTTTCTTTATTCTTGTCCATGACTGTGGGTCCTTCCCCGTGATATGCTGAAATGAAGCAACATAGTAAAATTGTCTTTCTTGGCGGCCACAATGGTTCATAAGGTTTCTAAATACTATGTTCTAAATAATGTTATAGCTCTTGTTGTTGTAATTTTGCACACGCCAATTTTATGCAGGTCCCACCGTGCCGTCGCGCTTTGCAGAATTGACCTGATCAGAGACGTGAACGCCAACTTACTGCTTTCCATGTTACCGTTCGTTAAACCCCTCATTACGATGTAAAGAGATTCCCATGCCTTACACGCTACATATTTTACTCGGACTCTCCATCCTAAGTTTACTTCAGATATATTTGAGATACGTCATGCTCACGGGTGTTGCGTCCGGCTACTCAGCACGCGGCAACGCAGTTGCCAGCGGGATAGCGTTGACACTTGTAGAGTGGATAATGCGGAAAACTCCACCGACGTCAAGAGGGAGTGGGAGAGATTGCAGGGCGTGAGGGCAGGTGCCATGTGTGGCGCCAAATGTGTCGCAAGGCCGTGCAGTTGCGACCGGGAGCTGGCGACGTGGTCACGGGGAGCTTGTGAGGGCGGGTGGCGCCTGGAAAACGTGAGTTCTGTTCCGCAAACCTCTGTTGCGAGGACGCAGGTTGCGTGGGAGGCAGTAAGCTTGCAGGTATGAGCGCCAGCCCCAGGCGCATGGATAAGTGTGTTTGGTAGTTAGCAGATGCTAACGGGGAGCGAATGCTCCAACAGTAAACGGTATCATGTGTATATCTATAAAAGATATACCGCATAATTCGAAAACTAGTATTTTTACATTACTTTTTTGTTAACTTATTCATTCTGTTCTTGCGTGTTTTTTGTTTTTAGGTTTTATGAATATACATTTAACTTTTTATTTTTAAAAAGAAATGGAATATGGTTTCAGAAGATGTAGTCATTTGTGATTTTTGGAAGTAAAATTGAACAATGTTACGTTTTATTGAATTTGGTAAAACGTTGCAGAAGTTTAGAATGTATGGTCACATCAAAATTGACTTAAACAAAAAAGTAAAACTAATAGGACCACGAAACGTAGCAGACATGGCCTCGAAAGACGTCGTAAGGTGCTTGGAACGAGGAATGAATTGTATACAGTTTGATGTCGAGCATTGAGTGTTTTATGAAGTCGTTGCTACAATTAACTGTATTTTAAAATACAGTATTGTTATCTCTCTTGTAAATACCCTCGTTGTTTCAATTCGAAGTACTTCGCTGGGAGCTGGTGGGCGGACTTTAACCTAAAGGTTCGTTCGATCGTTTATCGCACGCGTCTTACTGCCGGCGTAAGGACTCGCTCCGAACAATGTGACGAGGGCACGACTGCTGCCAAGCCATCGCAAGGACTCCGGGAATGAGCTCCTCGAGTGCCGCTTGCTCTTTTAAGGGCTCCGTCGACCGTGTAGCCCCTGCGCTGGCAGCCAACGCGCCCGTGCGGTCGCCTCGTCACACATCGCGCAGGGTGTTGCGCGCCTGCGATAAGCCATAATGACCCTAATGAACATGCTCCCAGCGACCACGTAAACCCCCCGGGGTGGGGGTGGGGGCAGACGTTGGCGACTGCGGTGGCAGCAAGGGGAGGAGAGGAATCGGCGGTGCGTGAGACTGATAGCCGGTGGCACGCGGGGAGTGCGGGGCGCGAAGCGAGGGTGGGAGAGAGTGAGAGAAAGGAGTGTGAGGGAGAGAGACAGAAAGAACGATCGTGGGCGATGGAAGAGCACGATTGCGAGGTGATGAATGAAGGGGAACGAGGAAGAGCTGTTCTTGCAGGTCCAACATTTAGTTTGAGAAGATATTCTTATGGTTTTCTTCAGCAATGAACTGGCGAGAGAGGATCATGGCGAAGTGGCTAGAAGGAATGCAACATCGCCAACAAAACATCGATGTTTCTAAACAAAAATGTTCGAAATTAAATTATCAATATTAGTAAAAAATCGACCTAAAAACATCCAGGTGTTTAAACCGATGTTTTTTTAACTGCATTGGTAACCATTTATGTACACGCGGGGGTGGGATGATACGTATTGGTGGTAACGTGTATTAAGGTTTAACGGACCAACAACAGACGAAAAATGATGAGGGCATCTATGAAAACATTTTCATGTGACTGAATAAATCGAAAATTATAAGAACTTTATTTACCAATAATATCTCGATTTTAATTATTTTTCTTTCTTGCTGGTCCCTTGGGCCTGATTATTCAATTTATGCGAAAACTATTAGGGCTTTTTATGATGGTACTTTTTGACTCAAAAATAAAATATTAACCACGTAAAAACAACGAACCGAAAACATCTGTGTTAAAAATCTATGTTAATTCCATCGATGTTTTGAAAACATTGACACCGATGTTGCATCCTTAGTGGCTATCGCATACGTCTATTGCATTTACCTATTGCATTTACCTATTGCATTTACCTATTGCATACGCCTAGCGCATACGCGTAAACCGCCGGTGTAGGACTTTTATTCCCGAACATTGTGGAATTTGGGAGGAAAAAGCGAAATCTCCACTGGTTTTATCGGAGATCTCCAGTTTTCTCTTCCTCCTTTTCCACCATTTCTCCATTGTCATTGCCCTCACTAACTTCATCGCCATCACTTACTCATTAAACCATCTCTCATGAACCCCAATGACCTTAACTGTTGACAGATCATTACAATTTAAAAAAGTCCTTCTACCTGTTCTAGTATTTTATAAAGTTCCATAATAGAAGTGTGCGAACCCATGTAGCGCCGAGCACTGCAGCGACATCTGCTTCACGAAAGGTTATGGGTCGAATACCGCATGACGCATTAGTGATTTCATCTTTTGATTGTGCCATGAGAGGTCATGGCAAACCACCTGAGTCGCCTGACAGTTGTTTCCTCCTAACTGATTATTTATATCAATTATAATAATAATAATAATAATAATAATAATAATAATAATAATAATAATAATATCTTTAATACAGAAGTTTGGAAATCGAGATCAGCCGAATGTAGGGCGTAAAAGCACAGGTCGTACCGATACTTATCCGAACTCTGGGATTTGTTTTTTAAAATTTGTGTAAAATCTGGTTAAACCCCCAGGTCATTCAAAACGCTGGAAAGCGCAAGACATTGCTTTATTGGGAAATGTCCTCATTCTTCTCAAAGTATTGTGGAGGCACCGATAGTCCCTAGATCTGCAATCTGCTGCTGGTTGCAGCATGAAGTAGATTTTATATTTAACCGACTCATCGTTAATCACGAAGTAGGGGAGCAAAACTAGAGGCGTAACTTTTCGTTACTAGTTTCTATAGCTCTAAGACGAAAGAAAGCTCACGCAGGCCACGTATGCTAAATACGGCGGAGGGGATTTGTCTTGCCCTCTGCATGTCTCCCTTATGGACAAGCGTGCGTGAAAAATAAAAGCAGGTACTAATGACATGATTCTTGATGATTCCTAGAGATTAATTTACACCACACGACAATCATTTTGCATGCGATAAATAAGACTCATTATTTAAAACGAATGGGTGAGAACCTGAATAGTATAAGTGACATTTTATAAATTCTGAGAAAGCTGTCAGAAAGTGAGTATTACAGGAAAGTCGTGGTGCTTTGTTCCATTATTAAATCCACGGCATTTCAATTGTTCATTTCAACCACGACATTATATTGTCTTTAACATATAGCCTAAAATAAACACTATTTTCTCAGAATCTAAAAAAAATATACCGTTAATATATACCTTTCTGGATTTCACCCATTCAAATAATGTTTGAAAATGTTTACATACATGTTACAATTATGGCATACTTGAAGTCTTTCTTTCAGAACTTTTAAAATGATTCCATCTTGCTCTAGAAATATAATATGACATACGAGTACCGGCTGCACTTCTATCACGCGGGCAATGCCCCGTACCTTCTCGATCGCCGGCGTGTGGCGGGGAGCGGCGGCTGCTGCGGCGTGACGCAAGCATCATCGGGGGGCAGCGGCGGGCGAGTGAGGAAATGGGCCTGCAGGAGAGGGGGGTGCAGGGTGGAATTTGGGGGATGGCTGATGTGGAAGCAAAGTGGATGCGGTGGCGCCGTTGACGTGAGGTGCGGGGGGCGGCGAGTGCGGTTTGGGGGCGAGGAGTAATGGTCAGATCGGGAAGGGCCCGATGTCAACGCATGTTGCAGTTCCTGTTTCGCTTTAGGGCCACAACGATGGAGCCCGCTGTCCACCATTTGTCGATTAAATTGTTCACATGGATACTGCGGTTGCTAAGTAGACGCGATATTGGACTCGCTCGAGTTTGGTCATAGCGCTCGGTAGTTCGAATCAGCGAATGGATGTATTGCGGAATATGGCGTGAACGTGTGCAGGAGGTGTCGGTCGACAGATCATGAACGAACACGTCGAGTAGTGTTCGTTACAGAAAATTGATACTGACACTAATATTTGTTACTAAAAGAGTAGATGACGTTTAGAGGAATATTTTCTTTTAAAGAAAGATATATAATATGACTGCGTTAACACATAGGATAAAAATAAATTTACAACAAAAATTTTAAAATCGATGTACAATTGCTACATGTATAGAACGTTGTAGCTCGTATTGCATTAATTAAACTAATTAGAGAAAAGCAAAGTTATCAGTGATGGTTGAGAGGTGATTAAATAACCATAATTTTTAGCGGAGGAAATACATTTCTTACTTTCATAATTTATTTTCTAATTTAGAAAGTAATTGTTAACTTGGGATGGATGAAAAAGTTTTATATTTTCTTTCCAATCTAGATACTTTTTAATAGTTTTAACTTTCCATCTATTATTTCTGCCAAAAACAAAAGCGTTCGAGGTCGTTACCTAATGATGCTATTTTGTAACCTCTCCTTGACCTACTTCGTTACTTGTTGAAATGAATATTGCTTTTCGTATTGTAAACATAATCTCGCTGCTCGTAGTCGCAGAGCTGAGACGGCGCTCTAAGGGAGCCGGCTGGCGCTTTAATTACTCGGCGGCTAGTAGCCGGCGGCTCCCACTAAGGTGTCAGTGGAGGTGGTGCTGGTGGCGGTGGTTGCAGCAGAGACGAACGGCGCAGCGGCAATGGAGCCATGGGGCAAATGGAGACGAAGCTGTCGCGGAGATTTTAGCTGAAACTGGCGAGAAGATGCAGCGCGAGAATAGAAACGGTCGAGTGCCGTTTGGGTGAAGCGGAGGCTGCAGAAACAGCGGGAGTCGACGAGGTTCGTTATTTTGGTTACAGGAAGTGTTTTATGTGTAATAACGTTAAGTTAGTGGTACTCAAACATGTCTGACTCGTGGCACACTATTTCGTAATGGGAAACAGTGCCACACCCGTATTAAAGGAGAAAAACAAATTCGATTACAGTGGGTATCTTAAACATTTTGGTCTACCCCACTTCAATTTTCAATAATACATGTAAGCTATGTTTAGCATTCGTTTACCTTAAAAACGTGAGCGACTTGCTTCTGTGATTAAAAAATGACGATACGATTTCATTTTCTCCTCTTATTTATTGTACTGCTGGTCAAAAGTAAATAATACAAATTTCTCTGTAATATATAAAAATAGTATAATTATTGACATCATAGTTTACGATCACTTTGTGATACCATTGTTTGATCTTAAGAGTTTAAAATGTTTTAAGATTTTTCTTCTTAATTATCTTTTGCGGCACATCCACGTAATTTTGCGCACACCCTTTGCGAACTACTGCTCTCTTTCAAAAACAATTTTGTTTGAAGATATTAAAATGATTTCTTCATTACGAGCTACATGGGATCAACATTTAGCCAAGTCATTCTATCAAGGTTAACATTTAAAAATGATGGGTGGGAATGAAATAACTTCGCTATTCTCAGAAAAAAATGAGTGATGGAAGGGGGTGAGGAGAGTGATAGGGGTGATATGACGCGTGTAAAATCATAAGATTGGTTGAGCTAGAGGCAATTAAAACCTGTGAAGTAGTGGCTGAGCAAGGCTACAATGACTGAAGGGACCATAATGGCGGAGGATCCCCGGGAAAGCGAAGAAGCCGAAGGCGATAGCAGTTACGGCAAAGCCGCGGGTGGGGGCGGTGGATTCTTGGGGGGTGGGGGGAGTGAAGGCGGTGGCGAAGGCAGGGAGCAGCGGAGGGTCCCAAGTTACGTTCCTCGTCTGCGCTTCGCCTTCGGCGCAACTAATTTTCCGCTTCCCCCGGGCGGCGGCGCTGGCTGCGCCTCCGCGCCCACCCCTCCCGCATAGGCGGCGCTGTGTCACTATCTCGCCCAGCCGAGGGCCCTCGCTGTTGAAGCCGCCGCCGCCGCCGTCGCTGCCGCCGGCAAAGCAAACCCTGACGTCCCGCTCCGGCTCAACTTTGTCAGGCTGCCCCGCGAGACAGCGCCAGGCCAGTGTCCGGCACTCCGCCCGCCACGTCCCTTCCCCTCCCCTCCCCTCCCCACCTCCTCCCCGTCGGCCTTTCACTGTCGCGCGCATCATCCCCGGCCCTTCTTCTCCAGCTGGGTTCGGGGCCCCCGTGGGGGTGGCATTCTCCCTGCCTCAATTTCGCCCCGCCCCGCCCCGCTCCTCCCCTCCGACCTCCCATCAATTTTTCTAACTTAATCAGTGTTCCAAAAGAGCTGGGAGCCTGGGCCCTTCATGGACTTTGCGCATTGTGAAAAATTCACATTCATGTCGGAATAAGTTTTTTACTCTCTGGAGGGCGTGGGGATTTTTGAATGAAGGTTAGGATTTAATTATTTTTACTTTTTTTTCTCGAACGTTGTGTTGAAATTAGAATATTTGATCTTTTGTCTAGGAAGTGCGAAATGATTGCCCGCAGAAAATTTTTATTTGGAATTAGTGTGGGAAAATATTTTTGGAAACAATTCTCTGAACTTCTTTCTTTAAAATATATCGTGAAGTGTTCAATATTTATTTTATATGATTTTAGATATATAACTTTCCTGTTTTCCTCTGTGACAAAAAAATTAAACACAATTTGATATTAAATGCACCCTCCTCGATTTTACACGAAAAAGATAAGTTTATTGTGAGCTGTTAACGGCATTTCGATTCTTTAAAGAATTAAGCATTAATTTATAATTCTCTGGAGATTCATTACTATCGTGAGTTTCGTCTTAGTTATATTGAAATTTAAATCAGGGGGAGCGGGTGGGTTACTATTCAGACAGAAACTTACAACAATTTCATTATGCATGTGAATTTGCATAATTTGCATACGTTCAGAAAGTTTGAGGAGTCCGTGTAGCTCTAGGAAGCCTGCAAGTAGCTGATAAGCCCAATGTCCAACTGCTAGTGAAACTGTATCTATTCAAGGTCAACTAAGGAGTATTTTCTATCCAAATAGTCGAGAGTTTAGATGACCAATAGAGGTTATCTCGTTATTAGGTCTTGAGATAGCATTAATAACAATCCTCGTAAAACAAACCCTAGGTAATATGAAACCAATGTATGAGGCTAAATGTGTGATTTGCTACTACCTCTAAAGATACGTAAAAAGATAAATTAAACCAATACAATTTTTCCCTGCTCACGCCGTAGAGTTACATATGCAATTTATTCATGCGTATGATGAAGGTAGGTCTGGAATGTTTGTATTTTTTTTATATTTCATGGGATGCAACTGCATCGACACCTTTACATTTTTTGGATACTATCTTTATCGTCGAGGACCATCATTAAAAAATTAAACGTGCAAACGTTACTCTGCCAATTTAATACTTATTTGCACTAGAAGACCATTAACTTTTAGAAATCAATCGAAAGGAAATACTCTTGTCAACCACTTGTAGTACCGTGATAGTACTGGTAACCAAATAATCTTTAACATATGTATTTTCAAAAACTGGTTAGGTTTCTCTCTGACATTAGGCGTTTAGATAAGACCCCGTGCGACATGAAAAAATCTCTCTAGTAACCCTTATATATTAAACGAGTAACCTACGTCCGTTCACACGTCCCTACGCCCCTTACGATTAGATCACTTCCATTCGTCAATGAAGATAATTTCATCTTCATTCGACACGGGATTTTGATGTGGAACGGATCACTTTTTATGGTTACAATGATAAAATTCTAGGAAATTTCTCGGCAAATATTTTTATTTTGTGTTTGTAACTAAAACGCGTGCTGACTTACAAAACCTACAAAGAATAGCTTCGTGGATTCCTCTTGATAACCCAAATAGATTTGCACAAGTCGGTTCTCTCTAGAATATTCTGCAAAAATTCTTTATTCGCCGTTTTCTCAAGAATATTCTTGATACTATATTCTGTGTAATACTATACACCTGTTTTATAGCGATTTCAATGAACCACCAAGTACATTGCTGAGAATTAACTACACTCCTTTTCCAACATTTATATGTATCGTTAAGACTTAATTCATGAAATTCTCAATTATTAAACCTAATTTTTCAATGAATTAAAAATATGTTTAGGTGTGTATTAATAAATACATTTTCAAGAAACATATCTGGGAATGGAGCCAGACAACTGTGATATGTTTAAAATGTATTGTAATTATGAACCTGCCAAACACAAATACAATTTTTAAACTTGAAAATGTCAACGGGAGGCGACATGGTAATCGAGAGAAATAAATAAACGAGTACATGAACAAAGGGGAAAAAATGAAATATTTCCAAGACGTTCGCAGAGGTTAGCTATCCCAGTGGGAGTAGGCACGTGCGTTCTGGACGGCTCCTCGCCCGGCGGCAGCGAACGGCGCGTCCCCTTTAAGCCGGCGGCGGCGGCGGCGGCGGTGGGGGCGGGGCGGGTCAAGACGCGGCCACCTGTCGCGGCGCCTGCCGCGCCTCGCGCCCACCCACGCACTCGGCGCCGCCCACGCTCCCCGACTGCGCCCCACGGCTGCGCCCGGCTGCGCCGCAAATAGCCGTCGCGCAGGGGCACGCGCGCGGCAGCCGCTGGCCCTCTCCCTTCGGCCTGTCACGCCTCTCCCCGCTCCCCAGCTCACTCCCGGCCTTCCCGCCTTGCCCCTACTCCGCTCCGCCTCTCCTCGCCCTCAGTCTCTCGCCCTGCCATGCCTCTCCCCCACCCTTGCCAGCCCGCACCTGGCCCTACCCGCTTGCCCTACCCCGCTTCGGCCCTCCTCGCCCTCACAGCCTCACCCTGCCATACCCCTACCCGCATCTCCAGCTCGCCCTGGCCTTCCGCTTATCCTACACCCGCTCCGCCTCTTCTCGCCCCACCCCGCTCGATCGTACCTCACACCTCCCCGCCCTGCCTCACTCCGCACTCTCCCTCCCCTTTAGATCTCACCCGCCCCTCGCCTCTTTCCCGGCACCTTGCGTCGCCTGGTCCCGTCCCAACCACGTTCCGCCCGTCCTTCTACCCTCCTCCCGCTCGTCTCCCACATGCGCTCTCTCGCACTGCTAGGAGCCTAAGGTCAGCATCTCATTCCACGCCCACATTCCGACCGTCCACTCGGCCCTCTTTACACGAACCCTGATCCGGCCGACCCTCTTGTTTACCCTCTTGTGCCCCAATTACGCCCGTCACTCTTTCTGCTCCAACCATCCTTCCGCGTCCCCCCGGTCCGTCTCACCCCGTCCCTCTCGCTCGCGCTCCGTTACTCTCCGTCCCGTCTGGCGCTTACCATCCGTACATTCTCGATCGCCTCACTCAAACCTGTCCACTCCAATCTGCCTCGTTTTTCACACTCGCCCATCTCCATACGATTCTCTCTGATTTCGCCGGTCCGCCGTATCGCTTGGCTCCATTTATATTCCTCCCCCCGCACACACGCCCGACCCACGCTCTCCCTGCCGCACGTGCCGCCGCAATGTTACATCCCATTCTGGAAGGAGCCGATTACGGGCTTCTACTGGTTTCGAGCTAACCGGATTTTTCGAAGTTCTTGAGCAACGTATGGACGACGATTCCCTGCCAATGTGAGAATATGATTTTGTCGGACGATGTTTTTTGTTTACAGAGTTCTGACGGAAGTTAACGTTTTAACAGGACCTTAATTTCTTATATTGTGTTTGATTACGGTGAATTGTGTATCATCTTTTACAGAAAATATCTATGGATTATGACTGAGCTATTTATGTTAATTAAATGTACTAAAATGCAGTTAGTGTAACTAACTTTGTAAATTAATGTAACTAACTTTGCAGTTAGTAAAACGTAAGTTGGAAATAGCTTTCCCTCTAAGTGTGCTCAAAAAACTTGAACCGTTCAGATTATACCAGTGACCATAACATGTTTTTAAACAATATTTTTAAAGTTTTACCAAAAATTAGTCTCCTTAAAAATTAATCCTCTTCAAACAGTTATCTCCAAAGGTAGCATGTGAATTGTATTTTATTCGATTGTTCATCTTGAATCAACCGGTTTGTTCCCATGAAATGAAATCTATGGTGGAAATTCTGGTTAGCCTGTAAGCCCTTCAACCCGTGAAAATCAGATGATAAACATCGAAAATAAACTAAAAATATTATAATAAGTATTTTACTGCTAATTGCCTTTAAATCCCTAATCTTGGAAAATAAATGACCACATTCGTTCTCTTCGTGCTCTCGTCAAACCCGCTCTGTCGTGTGCTCCGCACTCCTTACCCCCGCAGAGCCGCTTTGAGAGCGCTGTGCAGCGGTGGCGCGCTCTCCCGAACCGCGGGCGACGCGCGCTTCCGACGGGCGGGTCCGGCGGCGCGCGGTTTGAGCGCAGGGGGCGGCGCGGCGCGGCGTGGCGCAGGTGAGCGACGCGGATGGATGGGCTGTCGCCGCGCGATGCGGGCGTCGGCGCTTCGACACTGCAATCTCACCGCCGCTCCCCTTCAGTGGCGCCGCGCACAGCTCCGCCCCGCTCCGCTCCCGCACTCGCTTCCCGTTCCCCACGTGGCCCTGCCCCGCCCTCGGTCTTAGACCTGCTTGCTCTCTTCGCTGCACGCTCCTCCCACACACGGCTCCTCGCTCCCGACGATCCTTGCTCCCACGCTCGTCGTTTCCACGCTCAGTCAGGCACCGGTCTCTCTCACGCTCGTATCTCTCACGCTTCTCCCAATCACGCTCGTCCCTCTCGTGTGCGCTCTAGTCGCCTCTACGCTCCTCCCTCTAGCGTCCGCTCCCCCGCTCCTCCGGCTCGTCACGCTCCCTCCCTCTCACGCTCCCTCCCTCTCACGCCTTCCTCTCACTGCTTCCGGACTCCCTCCCTCACGGCTCCCTCCCTCTCACGCGCTCCTCCCTCTCACGCTCCCTCTGCGGGTCTCACGCTCCTCCCTCTTCACGCTCCCTCCCTCTCACGGCTGCCGCGGCTCGTCTGCGCTGCCCTCTCACGCTCGTCCCTCAGGTCGTCCCTCAGGCTCGTCGCTCACGCTCCCACACCTTCACGCTCCCACTTACCGGCTCCACGCCTCCCACCTCAGCGCTCCCACCCTCTCACGCTGCCCTCCCTCTCACGCTCCCTCCCTCTCACGCTCCCTCCCTCTCACGCTCCCTCCCTCCCGCGCATCTATTTGTTTTCTTTTCTCACAGCGCTCCGTCTGCTGTGCTCTTTATCACTACGCGAACGTCAAGGTTCTGTAGTGATAAAGATTCTGTTCCCGTTCCTCATCCTGTTCTCTACTCCACATCGCGTTCGTCTTCCTTCCACATAACACCATTCCTTCCACTGCACCCCACAGCGCTCCACACTTACCATCTCTATCCCATTCATACAGTATGATTTGTTTGCATATTGTGGAATTCCTAAATACCTTGCTTCGCGTCACTCCGCTCGCCCCAACCCATTAAGCCTTGTTCAGCCCATCCATGCCTTTCCCTGTCATTCCGCGCTCCGCGTCGCCTTGCCTTGCTCTGCCTGCCCAGCTCTGCTCCGAAGGAATCCCGCTGGCTCTGCTTTGGCCCGTTCTGTGCCTCTTCATCTCACTTCATACCGCTCATACTTCTTTCCATTGCTGTCCGCGTGGTCCCATTCCGATATTTCTCGCTCCCCTCCGCTTCTTTCCACCCCATTCCACCGTGCCTGCACCGCCCCGCTGTTGCCTGTTCCATTACGTCCGCCTCGCCCTACCTCACCCCGCCACACCGCTCCTCTCCCCACACCGCCTCGGCATTGATCCAACGCCCCACGCGAATGCCACGCAGCTGTTGCTTGTCCGTTGCTCTCGCGTCAACCAGGTCCTTTGTACAAACTTAATTAGAAGAATGTATTTTTTTCTCAAAGCAATCGTAAATGTTTAAGAGATTATTTTCGTAATATTCAAATTGTGAGAGTTTATTATCAGACCCAATGTAAATGACATTGAAATTAAACGTCGTACAATATAAATTAGTAGTCATTTTGAAAAGAATATACCGAAGTTATTTTGTATGATAATGTTACAATATATTTTTATTTACTAAATATGGAGGTATACACAAAGTACATAGAATCTTACGTAATGATTCACCGAAAAGAGCCATTTTTAACAGAAACTCTCAGTTTGTGGGTCCCTAATTCTGTAAAAATGCGTTTTTCTTGCTTCTAAGTGTAGTATATAACTTACGTAGTATAATCAGAATCTACTTTGTACCTGAAAAATTATATTTGGCAAAAGTCTATCTTTCTCTCACTCTCTCCGTCCGCTGTCTTGTTTTAAATTGTCTGTGAACAACAATAGCGCATAAACCATCTATGAGAGTTTTTCATATTGAATATTTTTTGATCGATCTGGCACGAATATAGGCCTTGCAAAGAAACCATTTCATATAAATTTGGAGGTTTTATACATAAAACTCCCGAGACCATTTCATTATTGTCAGGGAAATTACTTCCAATTTTTCCTTTAAACTTTTCATACGGTTGGAGTAATATGCAATTAATTACACGACGTATGCACAATTTTCGTTGACAATAATTTTTTTTAAATTACACACGTGTATGTTTTTGAAAATGTGTATCACGTCGGTAATATTTCGTTTATAAATGTCTCTTAAAAGGTTATGAGGGGTACGAGAACTAAAATTGATGCTTTCTCGAAAATGATCACACCAAACTTTGCCAAAAACGATTGCGTTTTCTCTCTCGGCAATCTTCATATTGCCAAATGGTAAAATTCTCTACGATATTATACGATGTTTTGATAAAGCTATTAGATAGACCGAAAAAAATTTCATGCACGGTATGAGTAAGACTAAGTTTGAATGATATCGGATAAATTAAAAAATGGAAGTAAAGAAGATTTTCTTAAGAACGATATAATATTTTTTCCAAGGTTCAGAATTAGCATATGTCACAGTACAAAAATGCGTTGAGAATACGGGTAATCAGGGCTTCTTGATCAACTTCCTTGCAATCTCATACTTGATCAGCTTGTTAGAGATTCATCACTTGCTTGATCTGTGAGGAAATCCTTTACTTCATCGACTTGCAAACAAAATAGTAATTTATGATAAGAGTGATGAAATCGGCATTTTATTTTGCAAGAAGGAAATGTTGCGACACGAGTCGGATAGATTGAATGGTGCAATCATACGAGCAAAATAAAATCACTTTGAGAATGTGTGCTATACACTGTTTCTTAGAAACCTTGTTGATAATATATTCGAAATGAAATATATACAAATCATTTAATTGGATATCATGCTACATCAAGATCAATTGCAGCTGATCAGACGAAAGTATTTTGTTTTGTTTCTTGCACTCAAGTTTTATCTGAACAATTAAGCATTGTCTCACTTTTCATTTGGGCTAAAAATTGAAATTTTAGCTCGCTGAGCCTGCGCTAAAAGTAACAGCTTTTACTAGAGGCCGTCGGATAATACCTTTCCTTTCTTTGGAGAAATAGAACATTTTGCGGTAATATTAAGCTTACTTTACCATCACCTTAAACACAAATTACATTCTGGTTTTTAATGTATATTACGTATTATGTACAATTCAATTATTCAGTATTGGGATCAAAAACAGTAATGCCACGAAATGGAATAAACTTTTTACTCTGAAATTGAATTGATTAAAACTTTTTGTTTTCCTTGATTCCGTATTACAGTCAATTACAGGTTTCGCATTCTACTGCAAAACGCAGGAACTCCTGTGTTCGTACAATTATCAAGTTTCCGAGTATATTATTCCCTAATGCAAAACGTGGAGACGCATACCTCGCTCGCAAAACCTACACGTGGGGCCAGAAAGTGCTTCGTGCGGCAGGGCGCAGTTGGGCGACTCTCGGAAGTTCATCAAAAACTTTTGGCGCGGGGCGCGCTCTGTCGGACTGGGACCGCGCGACGGGCAGCTGCGATGTCGGCTGCGACGCTGGTGACGGCGGAGATCATGGTAATAGAGGTGACGGTGATGGAGGCGACGGTGATGGAGGCGACGGTGATGGAGGCGACGGTGATGGAGGCGACGGTGATAGATGCGACGTTGGTGGCAATAGAGGCGGTGATGATGTAAGAAACAAAGATAATGGTGGTGAAAGGGGCGGTGTTGTTGGTGGTAACGGTGATGATGTATGTGTAGATGACAGAGGTGGTGATGTTGGAAGTGTTGATGACAGAGGTGATGATGTTGGAAGTGTTGATGACAGAGGTGGTGATGTTGGAAGTGTTGATGACAGAGGTGGTGATGTTGGAAGTGTTGATGACAGAGGTGGTGATGTGGGAGTGGTGACGATGTTGGTAGTGGTGGTAGAGACGTTGATGGTAGTGATGAAAGAGTCGGTGATGGTAGTGGTAGCAGTGGCGATGGTGGTGTTAGAGGTGAGGGTGATGGGAATGGCGTGGCGGCAGCTGCAGCGGGCGGGGCGACGCCAAGGCCAGCGTCGCGTCGCGGCGAATTTCGGGGTAATTGAGCGTCGCCAAAGCCATAAAAACGGCGTCGCCCCCGGCGTGAGGCGGCCCGATTCGGAGTGGCCGCCCAGTGGACTCGCAGAAGCTTTCGGTACTAGGTTTTGTGGGGAAGTTAATTTTCTTTCACAAATTGTTGGAAGGAAATGCAGATTAAATAATGCGTGGGCAAATACTGAGAATGTAATATTTGCAGAACCCATTGTTCCTGATACGTTGAACTTTTGAAATAGCACAAACTTTTCTTACGTTGAGGTGTTAGGCCAAACAAAATATAGGTGTTGTAGTGAGTTATCTGTGGCATTTCTAATGAAATAATTATATGCGTCGTCATTGCCAAAATATTATTTATTAAAAAGCAGCTTTCGATGGCTTAGCCATCGAAAGCTGCTTTTTTAATGAAATATATTGTTGGCAATGACGATGATATTTATTTCAAACAAAATATGTAAGCCTCGCATACCAAAACACATTGATGAGTTCTTTTTTTTTTAAAAAAAGTAAAGTAACATTCTAACTATTAATTAAAATTTACGCGAGAATGTGTATTTAAAATTGAAATAATAGTCGAGAGAAGTGTGTTTTGTGATCAAAAGGGCAATCATGATTTGTATTTTCAGAACGAAAACAAAAATGTAACGGAAAGTGCAGCATCAAGTAGCTAACATTTTGTTCCTGAGCTTACCATCAAATTCTGTTAGGTATGGAGTTTCTATAATATGACGCCTAGCGTAGCAGGGCGATAAATAATGCCCCGCAAGCTTAATGTAACTTGATGTCGACAATTCGAGTAGTCGGTGAAAGTGGATGTCATTGTAAAACAAGCAAACTACGCTGTAATTAATCAACGAACATAGTGACCGATGATATCTTTAGAAAAACGGTATCTCAAATTCCACAACTGCTAAAAATGTCAATTTGTAGTTGAAGTATAATGGTTTTCCTGAACTTTTGTTTATTAACGAAGGAAAAAGGATAACTTCCGTGCATCTAGTTAGACATACTATCAGAGAAGATTATTGTTGTTTCCGTATTCTTCTTTATTATACTTTTGGATACCTGTCATCCAAGTCTCTGTAGTCACATTAACGTCAGATCTGGTATTGTTCTGCACTTGAAATGGATTTTCAAAAGAATACAGAGTAACGTATGGTTACTATTCAATCAGACTGGTGTGGGAATACAAAAAAGAAACATTAAAATATATTATTATATATTAAGCCACAAAGTATTATTTAATATTAAAAGAAACAATTTTGTTATAGGTAGAAAAGCCAAGAGTTCGAGCGCTGAAGAAAAAGAAACTCTGCTGTAATGTGAGTTAATGTTATATTAAGGGAAATACGTATATAATGTAGTAAAATATAAATTATAATATTATCGTGTACGATATAAATTTGTTTGTGTATACAATTATTTGTGGACATAACTCTTGCTTAAAAACGAATAATGTATTTTAATTATTAAAAAACTGAATATTGCAGTTGGACGACTGAGAAATGACACTACAAAGATCATCGCAAATATCATAGCAGCGAGCTAACTGAAGCATCAGATAAATACTATCTAAATGTGTAATCTGAAATTTGATTTTAGTTGATTTATTTTTAGGAGTTTTAGATATGAGGGAATCTGAAATTTAATTTTACTTTATTCGTCTCTGTTGATTAATGCCAGAATACGATTTATCATTTTTTTATCGCTTTGATAATCCATATAACGGATCCGGGAAAAGGGATTTCATTTATCTTAATTCATTGTCAACTACGTTATTGAGAGGACATCTTTCTTTTGGACTAAAATTGATACGAGATTATTCGTTTTGAAAGATCAAAATGATAGCAATGTACTTTTTATCATTGACTGAAATTGCTCTAGATTTGCATGCGTAGAGATTTGATCTAAATGACAATCCAGATAAATTTGAGCCGTACCCCTTCGAGATTACCACATTGGCGGAATATTTAAATGACCTAATAAAAGAGCAGATGAGATCAACGTAACATAAAAACCTCTCTCATAATTCGCTGTAATAATTCATTCTAATAATTACAGAAGTAGAGCGGATGAAAAAAACATTAATGTAGAAGAATGTGTAAGTTTTTAATTTAAAAAAATAAATACTATACTGTCTGTGCAATATTGCACGTACAGATTGTCTTTTTCATGTACAGTACATTGAGGTCTACAACTAACTACAGAATGTACAGTAAAGTATAGTAATAAAAAGCTTTTTCTCGCCAGAATATAATTAAGATTACCAACTGGCCGGATATTTGACGCACAAATTATTTACACTCCACTGAACTTACATTTTTGTTCTAGGTACCCTGATTTTCACTGATAAACATTATATATCCGTGTTTCAAAATGTTTCTGAAAAATGTAAATTATTACTCTCAACCAATTCCCGATTATGCTTAACTCTCTTCATCTCTTCTAGGATCTTCACATATTCTTTTATCTAATGGTTTACATTTCTTTAATTGTTCAGGGCTCCTTTGAAGCGACATATGAAGGTCATGATCTCTCCCTTTTTATACTAGATTTCAGAAATCAATAAAGCTCTTTCAATAGAGCTGCAAATTTGACGTGATTGCTCATTCTATTAGAGAATTCTGTGATCACCAATTCAATAGATCCTGCTCAACTCTGAGCCCCTGACCGCATGCATTTCGCATACAATAATTAGCAAATGGAGTTCAATCGTACTGTAACTCGAGTTGCATAAAGCAATGGAGTACCAAAGCATAATCTTGCTAAATAGGTGAAGCGTAGTATTGATTGACACATCCGAACACAGCAAGTGCCACGTTCATTAGTCCTTATGGTGTGGGGCACGGGAGATAGTTGCGATTACTTCCCCAATGGATAGTGAGAACCGGCGCCAACCTACACGTCGGATTTTGGGTTTCCTTCCTCACGTATCTCCCCCATCGGCGCACCGGACAAGCGGAGACACGCTCTAAGCTCCCGACAAGTGTGGTACTGAGCGTGTGTGTAACTAAGGGTTCGGAGAGGGAAAAGAAGGAAAGATTGCGCGCGGTCCGTGACGCGTTTGTTAGCGTACTGCTCCACCATTCGCCTGGTGTTGTTTGGAGAAACTGAAAAAAACACTGTTAAGAGCAGCCGGACTCTAGAATTCTCCCCCAGAGTGCGAATTAATTCGATCTAGATCTATAGCTTATAACTAGAGGTAGGGATTTGATGACCTAAAACATTTCTTTAATAATCAATAAAAGGCCTATAAATGTTTTTGAAATGTCCTAAAACAACGAAAAAGATGGTGTAACCGTTAGCGTATCGGGCTGTTATACCTAAGCTGGCGGGTTCCCGCAAACCTGATCGACGCCGTGGATTTTTAAGGACGAAAAAATCCTTCGTACCCCTTCCTTCGTGGGGGAAGTAAAGCCGGCAGTCCCATGTTAGTAGATTTACTTGCATGTCAAAGATCTTCAAGCCTAAATGAGGACTCTGAGCTAAATTTTTGCCTGTTTCTCGCCCAAGAAATACGTCCTTTCTTTGCTAGTTCGTGAAAAGCGCATAGGGAAATTTACGTGGTCAGACGGAAGAGCGGGCCTGATGGCCCGACTCTCACCACGTAAAATAAGGCATTAATTCAATTCAATTCAACTCGAGCTGTTCGATATTTTACTGCGTAATCGAAGCTTCTTCCTTTCCTTCAAGTGAACTCAGCTTGCAAACTGTTGGTTTGAACTGTTCTTTTCCAGGAAATCTCTTCCTTTAGTTATCCTGAAATCAGCTGACCTGACAATGGCTTTGATAGGCATCGCAGGAGCCTTAGATTACCTACTCACAACGGCCGACATTACAGTTTCTGAACGAAGATCGAGTAGGGTGCTCAGGAATTCTGTGGAGAACATGTTCCATCTCGTAGATATTATTTGAAGTACTATTAAAATGGTATTAAAATCGATGAAATTGGCAAAAATTGCTTCAAAAATGGTGAAAAATGGTAAAAATACAACTTTTCAACTTATTAGTTGAAATCGACAAAAAACGCAGAAAAAGCTTCATAAAACGTGTCATTTGCTTTTATTAAAACATAAAATTAGTGTCCATTCAAAAAGGCATTGTTGTAAAGTGGAAAAAAAGGAAATGACGTTTCATTAAAATACACTCCTACTAATAACGAAAATCCGCCACCGGTAGGTCTCAAACTCCAGTTTGAGTCGCTGCAGAGACAGCGGTAAGATAAACTCAACCGGTTGACGTAGAGTATTGTACAGAATAAATGTCAACACCCACAAATATTATTTCCGCCTGTGCCGTATATTCTCCATAAACCACGATGTTTTAAATATTCAAGATGGTCAGGAGTATCCCTTCAACAATTTTTCCTTCCTTTTGTTAAACTCCCTAAGAAGTATAAGGTATTTAAGAAAGTAACATATTTTTTAATAAACAACTTAGTAGTTACCAAAATAAACACTGTATATAGTTATAAGAAAGCGTGCGTATAAGAGAATTACGTTGATGAGAGACAATATGGACTAACCTGGGTGCCAATGTTTAAGTTGAGGAGATTATTTTTCCGCATGTAAAATGCCCGCTTTTAGAATTTACTGCCTGTCCTAGACATAATAGTGAGTTGAGTTTCTCTCGACGAGAAAAGTCGAAACGACAAATACTCCCCCTCGCGGCGAGCAGGTGATTCATTGGATTTAGTCCCAAGTCACTTCGGCAAAATCTCATCTAAAGGTATTTCCGTCCTCGGATACATCTTTCCAGAAATAACTCATATCATTGGTGAAAGGAAAATCTTCTCTCGCTTTCCCCGTGTATTGTTTTGTAGAAGAAGATGTGGGGTCTCCTTCAAGAGCTTATTTCTGCTAAAGCCCAGATTGCATTCAGGCGAGCGTGAGGTATATGCCAAATCGTAAGACTCGTCACAGTGTTATTTGTATTGAGCTTCTCACCACCCGTGAGATATTGGTATTTATTGACTGGTTAACTGTAATTCTTTGCTTGAATGTATGACTTTTTCATGAAAGACATCTCAATATGCAGATACTATTTTTCAAAAATTCCAATTATGATAGCTGCGAAAAGAAAGTTAAGGTCAATTACTCAACCTAGGTTGTAGTAATGCAGCAGCATTGTTTAGAGAAGATAATGTCGTAACTCGTATGAACATTTTTAATATCTGAAGTCATCGCACTTTACTTAGCATACTTCACTTCACTTAGTATACTTTACTTAGTATACCCTCACTTCTACAATTTAAATTTGAATAAGTTATTTCTCTCTTCAGTTTTTTTCACAGCTCTGTGAATGAGGGTATTTATGTAATAATCATTTTTTTAAATTTTGTAATAGTTATGGCATATCGTTGATTCACTTCAATGACGTAGATATGTGAATTTTACGACCTTGCTAAAGAGGTTATACGAAGAAACTTCATCTTTGGAAATATCCTGCTTGTCTCGATGGAACTTTTGCGCCATTTACTGATTCAATATCATTTAACCGAAGTTTTTGTTTAATTTTACTATTTTTCATGTTAGGTTTCTGAATCTTCATTAGAGTATTTCCGTTATCTAAATTCTCTCATCGTTATCTTAATACTAGATTTTCTTTTCCGAGTAATAATTCCTTAGATCATTTACATATATTTTTGTTTATTTTCAACTAGAGATATTTTTAGATAATAGCTGTTGTCAATCAGTAATTCATAAAGGATATTCCTGAAATCTTTGCCTCCACTAATATGACTGATTAACCAACCCATCGGAAAAGCTTTTTTTGGTTTTAAACGCTGATACTACCATCGTTTACGCAAAATGGAAGGATATCCCCTGCAGAGGATAAAGACCTGCTGACAATGACCTACCTCATCACTCAGCGCCCCTTTTCAATCTTCTCGAACTCTAATTGGGTCACCGCCGTTGAATTATCTCCTGGTCCTGCCAAATCCAGGTCCACGGGCTGTTCGACCAGCCCAGAGCGGCGCGACGGGTTCTCAAAAGCTCGATAAAAAAGCACCAACACAGAGCGCGTGTGATAACAGGGGACGTCATCGTTTGCGACCGTTGTGCGATGAAACGAGGGTCCTATTAGCACCGTTTATCGGGTTCGAAACTGAATCTGTGCGAATGGAGTCGGATTTTCAGGGGCAACCCCCGACAGCCCCGATAGATGGGAGGGTGGGTGGTCGGGTAGGAGGAACGGGAGAGGGCAGGGATAGGTGGGCGGTCATTTTGTAGGCGAGTGAAAGGGTTCGGCAAGTGGTGAGGGTCGCATGTAGGCGGCGAGACTGGTGGTGGGTCGGTGAGTACTGAGGCTGCTGGGTGGGTGTCTCTGGAAGACGGACGAGTGATACGTGGGTAACCGTTCAGGTCGGCGCGTGGGTAAGCGATGAGGCTGTTGGGTATGGCAGTGGAGAACAGTGAGTTTTATGGGTGGGCGAGTGTGATGGGTGGGTGACTTTGAGGGGTGAGTGAATCTAGTGTGTGAGTGGTGAGGCTGTTAGGTGTGTGAGCGAGCGTTGAGGCTGGTGAGTGGATGAGTGGTCAGGCTGTTGGGTGCGTAAAGGGTGAGGCTGTTGGGTGAGTAAACGGTGAAGCTGGTGGGTGGGTGATAGGTGGAGCTGGTGAGTGGAGGAGCGCTCTTGCTGGTGGGTGGAGGCTGGTGAAGGGGTGACTCTTCTGGGTAAGCAGGCAAATGAGTGGACGACTAGTACAGGCGAACGAGCGAGTGACCTGGGGCGTTCGAGGCCATTGTGGCCACACAATGCGGGTGTCGGGTGGCGAAAAACGGACGCGGAGCCGAGGGCGCGTGCGCCGTTGCGCTGCTGTCGAATTTGGCTTCGTCCCACGACGGAGCCGATGTACTCTGTGATCTCACCTGGCTGGCGGACGCGATATGGAAACGTGCAGTCAAGTTTCTTTTACATAGCGTTTCCTTCAATTTCGCTTTCTGTTTTGTAACAACTAGTTATTCTTAACTCTTTTAAACTTTTCGTACGATGACTTCAAACATTTCTGGATTATTTCTTGCTAGAATTTTGTTAAATCTAACAAACATTTTTTTTTATTTTCTGGAATTACCAATGGTACAGTTTTAAATGATATCGAAGGCTTCCGTGGCCAGAATCATGTTATGGGCTGCCCGGGTGACGCTGAGTTGAAGGCTTGCACCTTTGCAGGGTGCGCGGTCGCGGGAGGCCGCCCGCCCGGACCATACCATGCCGTCCGATTCCTGAGCTACCCGGACCGCACCATGGCGCCAGCTTCAGTCCATCCGTTCCCCCGCTGCCTTTCCTCTTCCTCCTAGTCGCGCCCGATTGGCCATCACCTAGGCCTAGCACAGTCTGGCCCACCTTCTATAGATACAGGAACGCCCAACATCCTGGCGCAGTATAGTACGCAGTGAAGAGGACCGCGATATGTCGATTCTAAAAGGGCCTGAAAACAAATGTTGCAAACTTGTAGAGCAGATAGATGTATGATTACTTTTTAGTCAATGTTCGTTTCGCGAAAAAAGCTGATATAAACGTTACCCATTTTCACCCGATTGATTGGCAAATTATCATGCATTGATATTTGGCAAGTACACGTTCTGACGCAGTCAAAGACATTTCAGATACTTTCCTCTTACATGATCTAGTCGTGTGTAGTATTTATTGACACATACTGTTCATACCTTACATGTGATATTTTTAAAATTAATTTATGCAAATTTTATTCTTCAATTTGAATTTAAATGCATCAACAGTATCTATTGATATTGTGAAATACATTTTTTCAGTGAACTGATTCCCTTGACTCACTAAAGTGAAATCCTCTCTCTCTCTCTCTCTCTCTCTCTCATTCTTTCTCTCTCTTTCTCTCTAGCTATCTTTCAATCTCTAACTGCCCTCTGCGTGTATCTCTCCTCTCTCTTCTTTCTCTCTCTTTCTATCACTCTCTCGTTACTCTCTTTCAACGACACTCTGAACACATTCAGTGACGACGTCTCAATGAGCTGGAAAGTACAGAACTAAAACTAGACGTTGTTATATTTTTGTATTACTTTAGTATGCGATTAGACATTTTCATACTGAAGAACCAGTGATCACCGTTGAACGTCTGTTCCCAATGACATTTGAACTCTTCGTTCTAAAATACGATAGATCATCTGATAATTCGGTGTTGTTTTTTTCCTGCTTTGTTCTAAATCAGGTGACGCTGACGATAGGAATATTCTCGGCCGGTGCGCGTCAAACTCTCACAATGGATGCCCTTCATTGTGCGTGCTATTCCGCCGAGTTTTATCCGCGCGCGCCACAGGAGACGCGGGTCATTGCGGGTAATTGAAAGCGGTAATTGCGGTGGAAACAATTGAGGCCCGCGGCCGCGGTCGAAGCGTCCTTCGGACTCAGCGTCGCCCGCGGGGTTTTCTAAAGGAAGCGCGCGTTGTCATGACAGATGTTTTCGAACCTTTTTTCTTTTAGCGCCGTATTACGGACGGATCGTTGAGGTATCAATTACAGAGAAATGACATTTGATTTACAGGCCAGTAATTAAGTGATGGAATATAATTTAGAGGACATGTTATCAGAGTTTCTGAAGGTCGTAGTTTTTACACATAACTGAGGGTTAATGTACTTCCACAATGAAATGACGGGTTTAAAATGAGTTAACTGTCTTAAACCTAACTGACTGGTGTTTTATAACTGATTTAGAAACTTTTTTTGAATGTACGCAGAAAAAGATCACAAATGAAAATGAAAAGTTTATAATCCAAATCAGCAATATAACAACTGCCCGGTGTTTGTGTTTTCGTAATGCAACATGTATACAAACATTTTTGTTTGTATAACACAGCCACACATTCAGGAGATCAACCGGGAACTTGGAGTTTGTTCCAGCTGGAGCAGTGCTCCGCTGTAGGAGATATTTGGAGGGGGATATCTCCCGCAAGGCGACGAGTCTGGCTGCTTTGGATCTTATGTCCTGGAGGGGAAGAACATTGCCACATCCCGTGATAATAACATTCACTAAACTAACGTTTAACGAAGGTTGGTGAAACCAGTTGTGTTCAGAAACGTTAACAAACCAATCAATTCTGTTTGGTTGAATATTTACTAAAGAATATATACCTAATTTAGATTGACAAGGCGAACATATTGTGACTTGTAAAATTATTTCATCAGTGCGATTCGGATACTCGAGTAAAAAGTTTCAATTTCTTGCAAAATAGAAAAACCAACATTCACAACATTATACTTTCAGCGCATATCCCTGTAACTCAAATATTACAGTTTGTGAATCTCTAATTTAAGTGGTATGTTAAGGAATAGTTTGCATTTCCTTACCCCACCACAACCGGCTTGTGAAAACGATAACTCAGGACAGAACCATTACAAAGATACACCATCGGAGAACCATCGCCTTACCGGCAGACTGAACTAATCAGGTCAGCAATTCGAAACGTATTGGTAAGACTGTAGCGATGAGAAGGGATGGTGGATGCGTTGAACATATATTTAGGAGCAACACCGAAAGATGTCTTGAGCAAAAATTTCCGTATAACGCGGTGTTGGCCAGTAACGTATGAAATCGTTATTGACAAAGAAAGCATTCTACATATGGACGGTGAAAGTCTAAACGTGGCCATCCCTTGTGAATTTTACCGTAGACAATTCGGGTGAGCTGTAGGTTGGAATTTTCGCGATTCTCCTGCCTTTTATTTCACCTTCGCTCTACGAGCATTCAAACCGTCTTAGTTAGTCGTTGACCAATCCTGATAAATCCCCATTGTCCCCATCCCCATAAGTCCCATTTGTATGCTTGATAATTTAAGTTGTCTGTAGGAAAGATGGCAGATCAAGAATGCGAATGGAAAAAGCTCAGCAAGAGTATACATATCCAGAGGCATGTAGCAGCTAAGCACGGTTTTAGATGACGATTAGTACCGACGCAAGTCATTAGAACGCACCGGTCAGGTGCGAAACATGTCTTAGCGATCTCTATTAAATCGACTTCTAGCACTCATGAAAAAAATGCTTATACGTATCATTTAAGATTCTATTCTATTGAAGAAAAAAATCGTAAATTAGTGGAAAAGATGAAAATGTCAGTTGACCAGAAATGTGGTTACATATATGTAACACAGGGCATTAAAGGTTAAAAGCATGTGTAACGATCGCTGTTTTAATATCCTTAACATTGTACTTTAAGTAAAAGCGTAATACCAACTTCAATTCTACCAGATCTGCCTTTATTCGGAAACAATCTCGAGCATTTAATACGCTACTACTGCACCATCGAATGATAATCGCATTTTTGTGATTAAGTGAATTATGTATAGCATACGCTAATACTACTACTTATGTCCTATTATATGGCTTTTAGCATCAGCACGATTTTACATGGCTCTTGGAATTCTGGCATTTTGATAGACTTTACTTCCAACGAATAAAAAAGATTTCTATGATTTACCATCCTAAATTGATTAATATGATGAATCATAAGATTAATAGATTGCAATGCGATAATGGTTAAAATTGGTAATTTATTATCAAAAGGTAACACGCATATGCGTGCGCGTAGTGGAAGAGGCCAGGGAGCAGTGGCTTCCCTGAAAGTTTAAAAGCAAATACAGTCGTTCTGCGTAATAAAATATTTTGTTTGTGCAAATAGGTTCAATTCTTGTATTCCTCCTTTTTAAACGTTTTGGGAATTGTTTTGTTTATTTACATGAAATATTACTATATATTAAAAATAAACTATTTGTTTTGTGTAATGGAATAGGATGCCTTGAAATGTAGTTGGCCTCCTCTCTTTTTTAAGTCTGCGCAAACCTATGGTTTCAAGTAAAGTTTTGAAGTCTAAAATCGTGTTTTTTGTTCATAAATGTGAAGTGAAAAGTGTCGTTTTGGTCGAAAATTAGCTACATATTATGTATACGAATCATGGCGAATGACAGTTTGGGAAATGTTTAATGTATTTGTTTTGTACTTGTTGCATACGTTTATTCAGCGTATAGTATATTCGTACGTTTATTATCCTTTAATTTATATTATATACGTTTATTCATATTCATTATATATACTCTCTGATTCAGCCCATCGTCGTCGCCACATGTAAGAAAAATGTTTATTTTATGATCTAAAATGTTCTGCATCTTAAACGTCCGATATTTTGTAAGTTATGTAGTATAATGTTTGCATAGTTTGTTGTAGCAATTAAATGCAAAAGGTTATATGCTATATATTTTAAGATTTTTATGAAAATGGATTTTTATGAAAATGGTACAATCTATCTCTTTTCTGTTTGATAGAATTGATTAAGATTGTTACTTATTTAGTGTAGAGGGGAAAGACGTCCAAAATGGAGACGTTAACATATTTTAACATATAACAAATTAAAGTATTAGTAACAACACAGTTTGAAAAATATTTCGATGATAAGTAGAATTTAGACAATCAGAAATAATGGTTTTTGTCTTTACAAAAACATTGTCTTCCTCGGAAAAGTAATTTCCCTTTCCATGAAAATGTGCAATGTTCCTGTTGGCTAAAATGGGTACTCGCATTAAAATGGTAAAATATTGAAAACATGTGTTACAAAACAATTAGAAAGTCATTAATTAAATTAAATAAACTATAGCAAGATTGAAACATAAGAATAAACATCTTGTCATTTTGTAAACTTACTTTTTATTAACATTCTAGTGTGTACAGGAACAAAATAGGGCCGAAATCACGCAAAAAGTCGCAAATAAACGTGTCATTCCTTCTTCAGCATTGGAGCAGGCTTCTCGTGCTCAACATTCACAGGTACCGCACTCTATGCAGCTTTAGATCCCCTTGGAATTTGTCTAAGGCTAGTTGCAGAGAATAGATGCATCTTCAACCTTCTCGGGGGGTGTCCCCGTTTTGGCCGCTTTGGGGGGCTCGCCGTTTGGTCCCCATTTGAGTAGCCATGACGACCGCTAGCAAACATGGCATCTTTTTACCATACGAGATAACGTTATGAATTATGTGTTAAAATGTACCTTAAAACTAGGGGAATCATTGCTTTACTCATCAAAAGTTAACGGCCGAACGTCGCTTATTAAGAACCAATACACTACGTAGATGAAACCGTAGCGGTTTTCAACAAAAACATTGTTGAAACACTGTGGAAAAAACAATTACAAACTCACGCAGACACTACTCCTCTCAAACTGTTTGTCAGGCCCTCTAGTGTAGTAGCACCTCGTTTGGCTACCCTTAGCATTCCTTATCAGTAAGAAACTCAACGTTCCCGTTTGACCTGCCGTCCCCATTTTGAACAACTTTCTCCTACCTACGTGGTATTTTAAATTACACATCCCTTATCGTTTTAAGATGAGAATTTTTATTGTGAATATGTTATGTTTTGGTTTCTTTTCATTTTGTTCGAACCAATGAATGTCTATCGATCTCTAATCCAAGTAAATCCAACGCGCTTTTTCATGGAATTTGTCCACTGAAAATATTTAAGGAATTAACGCGACAAACTCATACACGAAATACATTAACCGAAAAACCTGATCAAATGTCTGTCTGGTCTGTTTAATGGCTCAAACAAAGATAAAAAGAAAATGACGTCTCTTGACACTTTCAATTAAAAGACTTCTCCAACACGATTTTATTCGCCATAAAAAAGACTGGTTATATCTGGTACAAGCAATAATGCAAACCTTTAAAGATAATAAAAATACCTCTAAAGCAAAACATTAAGCTGGTTAATTTTCGAGTTATCTAAATGCATTACTGTGAGCAGAGAGAACACAACCTTAAAATTTGTGTTTGAAGTGCATTATTTGTAATTACTGTTTTAGTCAGTTTGTAAGGAGCTTGAAACAAAAACTTCAGTATAAATATGTGAACCTTCACGTATTGCATCTGTCTGATGATTTAAATGTTACTTAGGACGCTTGGTGGCAACTAGTACGGCAACGTTAACTTGAAATAGAAATAATATTTCCTATGAGGTCACGACAGTAGAACATTGATCTAGAGAGTACAGTCAGTTTTTGAAGAAACATATGATACCCAGCTTCCTGATTTTTAATGACATTGATTATGTAAGAGTTTAAATGGTACAATTATTAATCAGGTATCAACGCGATAGGTTTCGATATACTCTAGAGTATTGTAATACGTTTGAGCAAAGTGAAAAACAATGAATTAAATTTTCTGTTTGACAAAGGAAATTTTAGTTAGTGCTTGGGTAATTAAGAGTGAAATGCGCGTTCGCAGAATTAATGAGCGGAATTCAATAGAAAAAGAACTCATAATACATTATTTGTGGTATGTGTAAAATCATACATTTGTGATTTACGTCCTTTTATTACACCCTAAATAACTGTGTTTGTAAAGCAGATCCAATATGTTTGATATGCTGGGAGAGAGAGACTATCAAGCTAAGCGTAATATATAAGAAGTTGAGTGAGTGCCAAATGACCTGCCGCGCAAAGAAAGTGACAGTAGCAACTTTTTGCATAATTTTCCTGATGATTTCCGAGATATTATAACTGTGCATCTTGAAAAGAAATTCTGTTAATATGCAACAACACATGAGCACGGCGTCTCGAAGTACCGTCGCGCTCACTCTCGCATAGCACGCACACCGTTGCACGCGTAACTGCTCCGCGGAATACTCTCACATGATACGAATCAGTTTTATACAATTCTTGCATACAACGAGAGCGAGAATATTGTGAATCTTTTCATAGTTTTCAGATTTTCTAAAAGTTAGTTACTTGAATTTTGGGATATCTTCATAGAATAATGTCAGTGCTACATTAATTAAATCGGGAGAGTATCATAACAAAAAAAATTAAGTATCACAATTTAAAATCATCTCCTATATAATTTCAGTAGTGTAAATACCTTTTGTGACTCTCACAGACAACCAACCTTTCTAAATGAGGTCTCTAAAGAAAGAAAATTTCACGCAGACGTGACGAATTGCATTTTTACTTTAAAAATGTGAAGAATTTCATGAAAAAAACAACAAAAAACACGCATATATGTTTTTATTTTAAATGCAGCTCGCAACACTCGATAGCATTGTTAAAATCTATTTATGTAAATGACTCCTAACAGAAGTGTTTTAAAGCCTTAAACAAGGAATTTCGAGGCCGAAGGTGGGGGCGGAATTTAATATGCGAGAGTTCTCGCACGGTTACACTAGTTATTAAATTAATGATGGAGCATCCACATAAAATATCACATTTATGAGCCTCGGAGCGAATCAACGAATATTCAGTCTTACAAAATCGTCTACGGCAGACTTCGGAAGAACCCAAAAACAAAATAAACGAAAATGAACAGGGAATTGTAGAGAAAGGAGGTCGTCGGCGAGTTCCCGGAGTTCTGAGGCATCGGAAGCCTGTGGCCGCCCCCCCCCTACACCCCTCGCGCCTTCTGGTTCATCTGTCGCCAAACGCTCCGTTCAGCAGCTGAATGGCGCGCTGGTCGCAGCGGGAGGGCCGGAACAAGAAGCGCCGTGAGCGAGCGGCGCGCGCGCCTCTTCTTTCGCGTCTCCTCCGGAAACTCCGTTGATTCGCGCCCGAAAGAGATTGTAACGAAGCTGGAGGACGGGAAACGGGCGTTTCGTGCCGCACCTCCCAAAGAAGAGTTTGGCCCCGCTAAATATTTCAGAGAAAGGGAAAGAGTAGTTTGGCACGCCTTTGCTGGTGGGTGAATCGAGAAGAAGAGGCGGCATTAACGTTCTTATTTAGAGGGTTCTCTAGAAATGTTGGTCATCTGTGTGAAACAGAAATTATTGTATTACAATGAAAATAAGTGCGAAGTGATACGAACAACTGCTTGTGTATCATATTTGTACTTCGAATTACAGTGAACGTGTCTACTTCGCAACTATTTCATTTTACAGTACACAATGGGATAAAGAATAATCATGATATGTTTTTGAATATTTATCGTATATCAGGATGTTAGCATTTCGTATGCCAACGTTTTGAGGTAGGAAATAAGGAAGAAAATATAACAAATCTACATGCAGCGTAAGAGGAACATTCGTTGTGAATTCTGATCTCTAATTTTTTCATATTGTAGCTTCTTGTGCTATAATAATGGAATAAGATTTTACTGTATACTCAACCTTCAAACAATATTATTCCTTCGTATGAAGGTAATAGACAAGGTAACAATGAGTTAGTGTTGAGATACCATGGATGTATTAGTAATTGATTGAATGATATAACGTTTTTTAAACACTGATTTTTTTAGAAAAGGACGTCGCTTTTAAACTTATTTTTTCAGCATTCAAATAAAAAGAGTGCATAATTAATAGAATTCCCTTTGCCACAATGTTCCCCGCAAATGCAATTTTCCTATCGGTTAATGAACCCACTGTTATTGTATTATCGTCTATTTTTGCTGCCTACCGTCTAAAACGTTTTCCCTGCAGCTGTCAAAACACCGTCTATTCTCTCTGGCGCTTGTAAAAGGTTTTGATTCATCCGCAGCTCCGCCGGTTCCCACAGGCGGCGCAAGGGAGCCTAAGAGCCTTACAAAGGGCTCCGCGGTGAGATCCCCGGCGCTTGCTACCGTCCGCGGCCGCCTGGCTCGTCGGGATCGAGCGCGAAACGAGCGTCGTTTGTTCCAGCTCCCGAGAAATATGTCGACCTTTCGCCCCCTCCCCCCTCCGTGGCAGTTCTCCCATCCACCGGCGCGGGAGGTCGCCTGCGGGGGCGGGAGCATTAGCGGAATGAACGAGTGTGCGAACAAATCGCCGGATCGCATGCGGGGGCGGGAGAAGCCTTCGTGTAAACGTTGCGGGGTTCCGCCTTCTCTTTGTGCGATATCGCAACAGGCGTCTGCTGTAGCTGAGCGGCGCAGAAATGAAAGAAACTTGCCACTGCACAAAAATTACGAATGGTAGCTGAACTTCTATCATACCCACCGGCTGGTTTCATCTTCATCATTCTATATGATGTCGCTGCGCGTTCGGTGGCGGTGACCGTTGATGGTTTTATTGTTTATTTATTTATGTTATATTTATTATATTAGCATATTTATTAAATCGTGGACGCGAATAGCGCCGAGAGAAGGCGGACAGACGGAAGGGGAACTTTGTGTGCTGCTTGTGATACAAAATTGATTCTTTTAGTTTTCTTGACGGCGTCCTTCATTTCTGGTCGTATAAAGCGATAATAAATGCAAGGAATACATTCAGTTCTGTATACCATTATTGATTGAGTTCCGGAAATTCATTTACATACCTCTATTCAGTTCAGAGCGACAATTGTATTATTCGAAGAAGTGACATGCTAATTAATTAATCGTGCTTACCAACAGTTTACAATGCCCCCTTCAATCATTCTAAAATATGGTGATTCCTCAAACATTACTTGTGATAAAGTTATATATTGTCGATTAGAAAAACTCAACGTCTGCATCTCGGTAATGGTACATGCCAAATCGATAGTAAAATTCTTGTAAAATATACAGAACATAAAATAAGTAAACTCGTTTATATGCAAATAGATTTAATTAAGTGGATATTACATTGTTCTGTCCTGAAAGTAAAATTTCAGAATATTTCCAATAATTATATTTTATGTTATTTCCGTACCAATTGTGTTATATTTTCCTTGATTATTATTTTAAAATTATTATGTAAACATCTATTATTTGAATCCTTAACTAAATGCAACAAAACTGTCATTAATTGAAATGATTTAATTTATTCGTTGTTGTATGTATGGACATCATTTTACTTCACATCACATTGTATTACGTTCGTTAAATAAAAATATGTCTGCCTCTTTTTCATGTACCTCGTTAATAAACAGAAAATTGTGCTGTCATTTTTGAATGAAACATGACACTAGCAAATACGTTTCAGCACAATGGATTTTAAATGACGCTTATAAAAAAAAGATTTTAACATTCGCGCCAACCAATGAGAATCTAGGTCACGTCGGAAGGATAATCCAATATGTACTTACATTAATATGAAAACAACTTATGTTGTCTCTAATACTTGATCAAATTGTTTAGTTATTCGTGTCAAAACATGAGAGAATATTTTTTCCCACGTCAAATTTGAACATACGGAAAATTCCATATTTGTTCTCTGAGAGCGTCGCACAAAAGTTTCTAGAGCTCTGACAAAATCCTCACGAAGCCCCGCGTGCGGTTTGATCGGTCCCTTTCCCTCTTTCTCTTTCTATTTTTCCTCCCACCCCCACCCCGCTCGTTCCCCTTTGCTCACCGGTGCGATTGCTGCTGCTGCTTCGTCGCCTGCCCACCAGGCGCGCGCTCGCCCCGAGTGGCGTAGCCACCAAGAGCTCTTGGGGGACGCAGCAGCCCCGTCCCATCGCCATCCCTACTCCACTTCCTCATTCCTCACTGTACCCTCCCCTCGCCACCCTGTCCTTCACCGCTGCCGCCCCTGCATCACGTCATCCAGTCCATTGCCATCCAGTCCACGTCTCCTCAACCGCCCCTATCTCTTCAACCGCCCCGTTTCTTCAACCGCCCCCATCTCTTCAACAGCCCGCGTCTCTTCAACCGCCCCCGTCTCCTCAACCGCCCCCGTCTCCTCAACCGCCCCCGCCGGCCGCTTCCCGCCTCCCCTCACCCGCCCTTGAACCTCCCCAGGGCCTTGCAACTCTCCATCAAAACCGGAGACAAAGCTGGAGGATGCTACGATAGGAGGCGCTAGTGTCGCCGGGTGCAGTTGCAGGTTAGGCTCACCAACTTTCCCCTCCTACACATTGGCTAATTTGTGAGAAATAGGAAAAGTGTCTTCTAAATGTTCAATTATTCATAATGTATTCGTAAAAAAAACCTCTGAAGAAAACGCAACCATCAAGCCTATCTTTTTTTTGCATTATGTGCCTCCTTGCGTCTCGCGCACCCACTCAGCAGCCACGCTCGCTGTAACGTATCACTGCCATGTATCGCTGACAGAAGTTCGTATTTTAGTTCCTGTAAGAAGGTGCTGCAGGAGAGCGCGCCACTGTAATGGTTTCCACCACTTTATATGGCAAGTTGAAAGGTCCGGGTTCCCTTCCTCCTCCGCCCCTTACTCGACTCAGTCGGAGTCGCGCCGCTCGACTCCCCCTCCCTCCCCCGTCCCCCGCGCAATCGCAGCGCACACAGCGCCGCCCAGCGCAGCGCCCGCGGAAACCGCCAGCAGCCGGCGGAAACGCAGCTGCAGACGCCAGGAAGGGCCGCTTCGCCCCAGAGCGGCGACGCCGGAAATCGCGCGGAGGGTCGGGCATTCAATCCACTCGCGGCAAATACTATTTTGTGGCAGTTGTGACACGTTTCCTTGGCATTTTCTATATTATTTATTTTATAAACGTATTATAAATGATCGTAGTAGTTTCCTGAAAAGTAGACTTTCGATTACGTTTTTGTGTGAAGAAACTTAAAGTATACAAGTAGAGAAATATACAAAACTTAGTAGATAATAAAATGCTATTTTTATCCATCATTGTAGAAAACTAGAAAGGTGCGAAATTTCAACTCTAGTGACGAACAAGACTGACTTTAGAAGTACAATTTGTGCAAGGAAAAAGTTGTAAATTAGACATATAATAATTACTGTCACTACATCTTACAACTATCGCTAAACAACTATTAAATGACCCAGATATTAATCATTGAAACTTTTACAATATCACTTAACAACTTTGTTAAGAGGTTAGCTGTTGGTGTCTTGTTGAACGGGGGCTCTTTAGTACTATAAAAGAATGTAAACTTTACTCACTAATCTCAAGACATTTTATTTTCTGCTTTGTAACAAACACTAAGATTACGAGGATATTAACGTCCAGAAAGTAAATATATGTATACTTCCATTACACTAGATGGAGGTATTATCTTAACACACCAGGACAACAATGTTGTCTGTGAACTATATTCCAGTTAGTAAATTCATCCAGTACTATAAAGTTAAATTCGAGGTCGCAAGGTTACTCGCTAGAGCTCATTTACTAGTCTTCCTTCCCTCAGAGAACAAGAAAATAATTGGGGAGTAACATATTATCATTACTTATCACCAAAATTCCACTTACTTTATTTTTTATTTCCTTATATGGTGATCATAAATACGGTCATCTTCCATGATATAAACATTCGAAACGACGAACAAAATTAGTATAATTTAGAATTATGAGTATTTTCTAGTCAGATGTAAATTCACAAAATGGCAATTGGGAAGTAACCCGATCCAAATTACAGTGGCACGATGCATAATTCTTCAATGTTCGTAAGACAATGATTTAGAAGTAAAATAAAATGCAGATTACGATTAATTCAAGAAGGAAGTAAAATTATTTATAAGTCTCTAGTTGAATTTACATATTCTTGCCAGACCACAAAATTTAAACTAATGTTCATCAGATTTTTGAAACACAATAGCTTAGAGGCACTTTTTACCGATACATGCGCTTACTTCTACTGAAAAAATACTTGGAAAGTAATATTGACAAAACATGAATCTTCCCTGAAAATTCGCATGATAATTTAACGAAGTTATTGACGAGAAGTCGAAAATTTTACAAACGTTGGCAAAAGGCCTCATTGCAAGATTTATTTTACCCGTTTATTATAATTATTTATTAGTATTATTTCAATTTACTCGCAAAAATGTGTTCTCATTACGTTATAATTTGTAATACTTTACGTACCCTACTGAAATTTCCAGTTAAGCACTTTCGACTCGAGTCGCTGATATGGGACATGCATCGAAAACCTCCATCAATCACAATAAATCCTATGAGCACTATCGATATTTTGCTCCTGAATGTTCCTATTTCCATTTCTCTCTTCGCGCGTGACCCTGATCTCCCCTCGCTCCCCTCCCCTCCCCATACGATAATCTACCTTTGGCGCGCCTGCCGCCAAAGCACTTAATCTGCGTCGCTTAAAGCGAAGTCCACCCATCAGCCTGCCCGACTCCACACCGGCGCCCGATGAAATTTCCTGCGGGGCAAGGGGGTTGGGAGCGGGGCACCCGTGGCGTGGCGTGGATTGTGGATGCATGGAGGCGTGGCGTGGCGTGGCGTGGCGTGCTTGAAGGGAATGCCAGGTTAGGAGAGACGGAGCGTAGCGAGGAGCATGGCGTGGCGGGGAGGTATTGCACGTTCTGACAGGGAGGCGAGGCGTGGCGGGGAAGCAACACGCGGCATTACCAGATATTGCGGCCCGATTTGCGGCCACCTCGCCCAGGCCAACGGGACGCTTGCGACGGGCGCGGCGGAGAGATTCGCGGTTCTGCTGACGCCAAGGGCTTCTACGCGGATATCGAAAGGGCTGGAATATAGGTCATTATGGTATTGCGACTGGTGAGTATTATTATGCGTTGGGAAAGTGAAAAGCCAGGGGATAGAGGGACTATTTTGATGAATGAAGTCGGTGAGGGAACGGTAATGAACGGCTTTACTCAAAACAGATGTTAATTTACTTAATTTGGAGAACTTCGGATTGTCACTAGATAATGCAGTATAAGTGTACATCGTATGAAGTGAATCGCTTTAATGAGAATAAATCCAACATTTTATACGAATTCATTCAGGTGTCTTGAGAATAACATTTCTGTGTAAATCTTATTTTATGTTTGTTTACATGGAATTTCTTAGACCCCACAATTTTGCATAAACAAATTTAAAAGAAATTGTAAGACTCACACATGGCCCCGCTAAAATAATTGAAAAGGTTTTTTTGATTTGGTGCTCATAAAATGAATAATGTAATTTACGATTAAATGTTTAAATAGGCGTCGAATATACTTCAGGATTTAATGTTCGAAAATAAGCCACAGGAAAATTTCGTTCACTCTTAACAAAACAATTTTATACATCTCAAATGTTTTGTAGAACCATCTTGATATTTTTCTCAATCATTTTTTTGAGTTTTGTAGCTCCTTAGATGATGTGTATATTTTTACTAGTAATATTTGCAAGAAATATTATTTAAACATTTTGAAACAAATTGAAATAATCATTTTATTATACATGAAATTATACATCGATTTGTTGTAATAAACGCATTTTAATCCGCACCTAAACAGGCGCTGAGCGACTTCAGTTGCGCATTTCAAAAGGCTGAAAGCCGTCGGTCTCGCAAAGTAAATTCAAAGATACACTTCTCCTAATTACGCGCTCCACTTTTCCTAATTAACTTAATTTCGCGGACGACTAGGAATAATTAACTTATCACCGCCTTTCCACTTTATACGAAGTACGGGTCGTTGTTCGCGTTTGGAAGCCCATCAGACGAAGGAATTCTCAGAAGCTTACTTTGATTTCAAGGCCAGTTTCAGATTAGCTATGAATGGATCTTCGTTTAATTCCCTATTATCTTGCTTTCGTACTCCACTAAATTTATTTTGTTATTGTTTGGAAAACAATATTGTTGATTAACTTAGCCTAACAAATTAGTATACGTGCAAAAAGTTGTACATTATACTGTGAATATAATATTTCTGTTCTGTTGCAAATAATGAACTACATATATTTGTGTTGCATGTAATTTGGGATTGTAGGATTGCATGTAATTTAAATCATTGTTTTATTGTATATCAGGTGATGAATTATGATATATCATATTGCACTGTATGACAAAGAACCATCCTGCAGTTCAGTGGGTGAAGACATCATTATCGTTTTGTGTCACATCAAAGGCGACATTGCCTTCCTAATTATAATTTTATTTCTTCAAAATTAAAACAGCTACATTACACATATGACACATTATTTTATACTGATATGCTCTCCAAAATTGTGCATTGCATTTGTATTGCCAATATTTAGATACTAGTAAGATTTTTTAATTTACATTTGCATCCTTATTTATTAATAAGATTATTATATTCATAATAATATTGATTCAGCAGTACATTATATTGGATTCTTAATTAGCCAGATTGTGTAATTTATTCAAAATTGTTCGCTCAATGATATTTAGATGAGTGTTTAAAAATGAAAATATAAGTAAGTGATGTATATGAAATTTAATATTATTTTTAATGAAAATTACTGGAAAATTGCCCCTTTACAAATAGTATCTAACACAACATTTTATTGATAACGATTATTTGTTGTCCATCTGACAATTAAATTAATAAAGAATTTTTTGCTCTCAAGTGTACTCTCGTCATTAAAGTATCTGAGAAGTAATAATTATTTCTCATGTAATTATAATTAATTTTCATGATTTTTTTCCAAATGCAAAGAAAACTTATCTTAAGTATGTTATCCTTCCAGTTTTCTTGATGCTTTAATTGCTGTTGATAAAATGAAGAGCGTTAATGAACGACGGTCATTTTTCATTATGAAAACTCTCAAAGAGAAAAATATGACTTGACAGAAGGTAAACAATGTCTGAGTATTTACTAATTATATTGGTCTTGTCTCCCTCTTCTCAGCTCTTAAAATAACTGGAAATAATTCGTAAAGTCTACTTATGCATAAAAATGTAAATTCTACTCAGAGCCTCAAAATCACGAATGAAATGTATATTACAATCCTAATTATTTTATCTTAATTTCTTATTGACTGATAAAAATGTTGTTTAATTCTCGTATTGATTAAAATAAAAAATGTTTTTATTGACGTTCAATATCCTTCACACGTTTAATATCCTTTGTTCAGTAATGTGGTAACTTGAATCCTGCCGTTACACTATTTTTTTCAATGTCGCATGAAACTTGCAAATAAAGGAATTACATTATGGTACCAAACAAATTTAATAAAGTCTTGTAATATTAACTGCAGAACGTTTCTACCTTGTTTCGACGTTTCTTGTTATGAACTTATATTGTTTATATAAGCCAATATAAATTATACGTTTAATTTGTTATAGTTGAAAGTGATCGAAAACTACCCTTGGCAGCATCTTGACAATGGGATATTTATTGAAGCATGGTAAAGAAGAAAAACACAGATAAATTACTGTGTTGGTGCACTTTTAAGTTAGGGTTATCTCAGAACCATCAGCTCAACTTTGATTTCTTGGCCGCAAGCGTACAAACCAGAGCTCGAAGATGGTCTGCAGTCATAGGGCCGGAATGTTTTAAAAAAATGTTTTCACTTTTAATGTTTACTTGGCGATAATTTTTGACATTATTTTCAAGAAGAAAATGGTCGAGCCAATCAGCTGTATTATATTTTAAATTTTTGTTTATGAAAACACGTAAACTGTGTATAAAAACGCAATATGCGCCACTCAAGCTAGCAATAAAATATCATGATACTTGAATATTATGTGTTACATACTTACTTTCGTATAAAAATGAGGAATTTTACATATCTCTACGTGTGGGTGAAGTTATCAGTTTCTAAAGATACCTGAAAATTATATATGAAAAAGTTATTTATACCAGTAGTAAAAGGAACATTTTATTTTGTGAGTTGGAAATGTCAGGGCCCGAGGTCGGTGCGCTAATTGGCACAATTATACGAGCAAAATGAAATCAACTTAACTACATTTGCGGAACACTATTGTTTAGACACTCTTCCTGACTTTTATTTTATGTCAAATCCATAGCACACTTTAAGCACTAGTGCTATAAATCGAACTTTTAGCTAGCTCTGCATGCTCTGAAAGACCTCCGTTTACTAGTGGCTGTTTAAAATAAAACTTTGTACTTTCTAGTATATGTTACTTCTATACACGGATAACATGCGTAGTATAGATCCATTATCCAATGCTGTGAAACCCCTTTTGTGTCTCCGTTATCGTAAAATATGATTTTTCGTGCTCCTAGACGAAGCAAATTATTACTTTCTCTAACACTTCACATTCAGAAACAGTTTTCTGCTTACTTAATACTGAAAAAGTATTGTTTCTTTCAAAACGTTTGTGCGTCTGTCTGTGAACAACAATACCACCCTAACTAAAATATTTTAGGTATTTAAAATATGAATATTCCTGGTCGTTCTGATAGTACTGCAGCCATGCAATTTTATATAGAATTCTCTAAATTTTGGGGGCGCTTCGCATGAAGGCCCTGGAATGTTTTAAAAATGTCCTGAAAATAGGGTCCAAATTTTTACTTTAAATTTATTGAAAGAGTAGAGTGAAACGTACTTAAAAAGATCGCAGAGGTGCAATTTTTAGTTTCCCCAAATTTTCGAAAAGTGCAAACGTTTGACATTTTAACCCTCTTGTACAAATATATTTCTGAAGATTTAATTCTTGAAGAGAAATATGTTCTCCACAATACATTAAATTTTCCATTAAGGCACTGTACATTTTTTGAAAATGTTAGTAGTTTACGCGCAATTTTTAGTAAAATACGGACAACAAAAAAAGTATTAAAAGCAAGACTTTCTGAAATACTTCTCTTACGGTTTCTTCAAAATTTTTGTATGCTTGGTATTAAATGTATATGGAATGAACTCTATTTTGGTGCATTCTTTTCTTTTCTTAAAAATTAGACAATTGAATTTTTTCAATAGCCCTCACGTTAAAATTTACAATAGAGTTGTAATTCATTATTTAATAGGTATCATAACACACAAAACATTTTTAGGTGTGCAGTTCTTAAACTTCAAAATGATCTTTTCGGAATTTTCCTATTGTAACTATCTATAAATAATTACGAGAGTTATATATGGTCCAGAATAATGGCACCATACGTCTGGTCCATCTGTTTTCTTTATTGACGAAAGATGTACTTCAAATATTACGAAAATGTATTAAGTATTAATTTCAATAGCTATATATTTTGTCCGATATATGGCAATATTTTCGGTGTTGAGTAAGCTCAGGCAGATACTTTTTACCTACTTGATTATCGGAGAACGCTTTAGACTTTTGCTTTTCGCAAAATTGTCTTAGGTTTGGAGTGGCAAAATAAAAAAAAGAAATAATTAGCAAGCTCTTCTCTTGATTCCTTGGGAAACCATTGGAAAGACTCCGCCGCATTCTTCTCCGGGCTTACTGCCGAAGGAGGAACGTTTGTAATGGGTGTGGCGGCAACTCATTAAAACACCGCGCCGCCGGGGAGCCCGGGAGACGG
>BOPP01000133.1:891199-996566 GCA_017312745.1 Gryllus bimaculatus
GGCCCGGTAGAGGCGCCGACGAGAATGAAAGCGGGTAACGGCGTAATGGGCGGAGAAGGGACAAAATAACGCAGCGGGTGGAGGACGGCATTGGTAAAGACGGGTGTCGGCAGTGCGGGAATGGTAGAATGGGACGGGGCGGCGCTGGGTAGGTTTGGGCAGGGCACGGTTGCGGCCTAGCTGGAATGGCTCATGCTCGGCGGGGGTTGGGTTGGACGGAACGGAGCGGCGAGGACGGCGGAAGGACGAGTCGGGGATGGAACGTGAAGGCTTGGCATGGGGTGATGACGGAAGATTCGGTAGAGTGTGAGGAGTCTGGAAAGGAACAAATGCAAAAGACAATTCGGAGGCGAAGGAATTGGGGAGGAGTAGGGGCAAGAGATGGAGTAAAGGTCAACCTGGTAACGGAGCGGAATCGGGAATGGAAGTGACAGCAGGGACGGAGGGAGGACCTTCTGTTTCGGCGCAAAGCGGTGCTCGCTCGTCTTATTAACTGCGACCGCCGCTGCCGTCTGAAATTACGAAGGCGGCATCAGGAAACAAATGCGCAATGACGACGAAAGGGGCACACGAGGGGTGGCGAGAAGACGCCACAATCCCAGAGGGGGAATTGGTCCGAGAGAAAAGGTGAGGAATGTTGAGCAAGAGGGAAGATAGGGGACTTAAGACAAGAGAAACGCTTGGAAGAAGTTAAATGTCACTTCAACAGGAATAAATAGGGTAGAATGGCCAGAAGTGAAAATTCAGAGAAAGGAAATGTGACGTTTCATTGCACGGCAAGTTGAAAGATGAAAACGGCAGACTAGTATCGGTGTTTTTCATTGAACTGCTTCCACTGGCGGAGGTCTCTGCTAGCCCCTGAGCCTGAGCGTTTCTGCAGCTGGCATTCCTGCTCGGAGGAGCCTCTGAGAGATGTAAAGCGGCGTCTGTACGCGGATAAAGAGGCAGCGGCGGCGCAGGGGGTGCGGGGGCGGGACCGCGAGGGGGCGTGGCCGATAATTAACGCGGGGCGTCGGGCGCAATAATGAAACGGATGCGCGACGGCTTTGGAGGGCGGCTGGTGCGCCCTCTGTCCTTTCGGCGGTGTGCAGCGGACGTCGCAACGTCTCTGCCCTTGTTTCGTCCGCCCGCCGAATGCCCTGCTGCATTTCCGCCTGTGGATGACTGCTGGGCCGACCGCTGTGACTGGACCAGTTTCTCCAACTCTCGTTCTCACTTTGAATACTTATAATTGTCTGCCTTTTTGGTGTAGTGTTTGGCCACTTTCAACCATCTTAGTGCCTTTTCAGATTACGAAAATCCTTCTCTGATTTTGCATTTCTTATTTTAAAAGCAGTCTAATATTTCTGTGTTGGGATTGTGTAGTTATTGTCGTTTACTTTCTATACATGTTTTCTTCTTTTCGTGTTAAACTCGAAAGCTTTAAATAAGTGTTTTTAAAAGAATGTTCTTGGCAAGTTCTATCTTCTTTTCGTAATTTCACCTCTGATAACATCACGCGTTTCATTTATAACGGGAAAGGAAATCGAATTTCTTTGCTACCAGATATTTAATTAAATACTAGGAGAGAAACTGAAAGTAATACTAGAATTTGAACATATTGAATGAAATAGTTTGCAGAAATGTGTTTAATGTTTTGTTACTAACACAATTACAAGGTTTGCTTTTGTTTTTAGAGTCCACATTAGTTATTCTATTACAATGCATTTTGAGCTTTGATATTCAAATACAAGTAAAGAGTTCAATTATGAACTAGTGCAAACAATTTCCTTTACCGAATTAGATAACCAGTACCATAAATAATTCAGATAATAGTATACGATAAGGAAGGAAATTTCATTTCATGAAGCTGAAATTACTAGTGAAGTGTTGGTCCATCCCCTTTGTAATTTTTTACACGAGGAGCAGCTCTCGCATATTTGGTACTCTCCTAGAATATAATTAAACATCATTAAGTGTAGTAAATATTATTCCATATTCTCTCCAAATTTGTGTGCTTCTGAAATATTAGGTTGACAGCTTAATCCCCATTGAACATTCTAGTGCCGAGAGCTTTCGCTTTCTCGCTTATCCTCTACTGCCGATATCGACTACCTCGAAGTTCCCGCTTTCGCCAGTCTCGCATCGTTTCCAAAAGACATTCCAAAACTCTACGTCTTCTCAAGTTGGCGACCACCTCTCATACGTCTCTCCCAATCCACCCACCCTTTCACCCAGCCTTACATTAACCTTCCACTTCCTTTCCAAAGCCCCCTCCCCCTCTCCTTCTCCGCCCCCGCGTGGCTCGCCCTGTGCCTAATTGCGGGCGGCGGAAAGGCCGCTTCAGCCGCTAATTCTGCGGGAAGTGCGCGGTTCGACGCGCGAAGTTGGCGCGCGGTCCCCGGCTGCCAATGGGTGATGGATGGTTGGGGTCGCAGCCGCACGGAACGCACCGCGTGGTGTCGACGCTCAGGCGCGGAGGCCGGACCAGCTTAGGTGGTGCAGGACGTCAACTGACGTCGCCGCAGGGCCTTTAGCCGGGAGGTCCTAACTTCGAGTTCATGCAGAGGAGGGAATTTCAGTACTAGGTAGATAGCAGGTCGAATTCAGTCACCGTGTGAAGGAAATATTAGCGGCCAGCTGCTCTGATCGGTTCTTTTCCGTGATTTCTCCAAGCAATACCAGGCGAATGTCGGAGCAGTACCATAACAAAACAGTCATAGACCGCGCGCGATCTTTCCTTCCTCTTCCTTGTTTCACGTCATACACTTACACTGACATGCACTACACTTCTAGATATCTCGGGGGATGAATCGAGAACTTAGAGATTGTCTCAGTTGGGGAAGTACCCCGCCGGTGGAAGAGGCCTGGATTGGCAAAATCCCTCTCGCGGGAGGTGTGTGTGGGATCTCACGATCCATCAGCGAAATGTAAGTGCCACGTCTCGAGGAAAACGTGTATTACATTTACAAGAGTAATGACCTTAGCAGTTAATGCATCCAAAAACACCACTTAATTAATCACTGTGGCCGGGGGTGACGGCGCATTCTTAACACCCGTTGCATCGTGGAGCATCACAAACCGGGAGGTTCTAGGATTCGACACCAGTCTGTAGCTAATTTACAAACCTGGGCGTTGTTCTGCTCCTTCCTAGAGAATTCTTGCGGCTAGCCGCTCTGTTCGTTAGTTGCAACCTTCATTTCACGGATCAATATCAGACAAATGCCAGAGCAGTTCCTGAAAAAAGTACCATGGACTCCTGCGATATTCCCTCTATTCATTGCTACTAAATACAAAGTCGGGGACTAAAAACGAGTCGTAAATGGGCGGGGCCCCTCTGGAGGAGATATCTGGAGTATGTGTCTAGCGGACGCGAAGATCAATACAGGATCTTCCATTTCTGCTGGAGTGAAACAGCAATATCACTCGTGATTTAATATGTATTACACTTTGCGAAAAATGGCTATATCAGTTGACGCACCCGATATCTCTAAGTACTCACTATGTTTAACACATCGGACGTTGTGCTTCCTTCGCCGCTGAAAATGGAGTGATTCATTAATGCTTGTGTCTCGTCAATCGCTAGTTCATTAGTTCCTTAAATATAGGGCATTTTTATCACTCAAAGTGGCGGCGTGCTCCCCCTATTGGATGGTGAGAAAAGGCGCTGACTTACTTGTAAGTTTGCGGGGTTTTCCCCATCCAGGTATCCTTCACCAGCTGGGGACCGCTCCAGCCCGGACAAGCTTTTAGCTCCCGACTGGTCTACCGACATTTGTGGTGTAGTGCATGTGTGTGTACTGTAAATGTGTGTGTGTATATGTAGTTAAGGGGTGAGGATTGGACGAAAGCGAACTGAAAGGAAAGATCGCGCGCGTTTCATTGCTAGGGCACTACTTTGTTAGAAGGAACGATAGCGCCTTTGTTAGAGTACTGCTCCGGCATTCGCCTCGGATTGTTTGGAGAAATCACGAAAAACTACCGATCAGAGCAGCTGGCCACTGACGGCGTGAGGATAAGGCAAGGAAGAGAAAGGAAATATCACGCGCGGTCGGTGCCCCGTTCGTTAGGGTACTGCTGTGGCATTCGCCTGGTGTTAATCGGAGGAACCTAGGCAATCTACGTATCAGAGCAGCCGACAATTAGAATTCCTCTCCAGACAGCAGCTGAATTGGACATAAGTATGTAGCTGGTGTCGAAAGTCCACAACCGTCGGGATTTGAACCCTTGGACCTTCCGGTCAGATTCGCTGCAGAGTGAGTGGCGACGCTGGTTAAACTGCCTAAACGCAGCCAGTCCTAAACTATTGGAAACAAGAAGGGAAGCATTCGGGCGTTACACGTTTGTTGCGACCGTTAAAGCGACCTCTACTAAGAGTAATATGTTACGACGCCGATCTAAGTAGGCGGGAGTCAGGATTAAGACGAGCGATGTAACTGGCTTGCTTCGATGGATAGTTCTTACCATTACTATTCCTCATAATTAGATCAACTGTTACGTCCAGTAGCAACACTGACAAACATGGCTGGAAGTTTTACGAGATAATTTTCTTACATCGTCAGTTTTTTATTGTACGATCAGTAGCATCGGAATTTTATATCACAGCATGAACAATAAATCAGAGTAAGAGAAAAACGAGCAACAGTGATGATTATCTCATGTTGACAGGTATAAAAGGCATTTCACGAGCTATAAAGATTCGAATGAGGGTGCTCTCATCAACCTGAAAGCATAAACGAATGTGGTTGCAATTGAGGAAATCCTCTGAAGAACTTCTTCAGAGGAAGGATGAGAGTTTGTCGGAAAACGGGGAATATAAAATCACGAAATCAATCGTAAAACTTGTTGTTTTGTTTGGCGAGTATTGGGAATAGCTTGTCTGCAATAAGTACTCCGAGTTTTATGACATACGTGTACTTTGTTAGGATTCTTTCTAAACAAGACCTTGTGAAAGGTAAGAATGCATTGATCTGCAAAACTTTCGTCCAGTTTGTTTGCCCATTATAACTGTTCTTTGTCAGGTGAGTCGCGGCTTGAATATCTTCATGTTGAAATTAAGTAATTATATTAATTTAATCTTATTTAATGCGTGTGACCAATATGTTAGAAAATTTGAAAAGGTTTCGTAAGTTTGAGATAATTAATCTTTCGATATCCATTTACGCATATGAAATTTTCAAGATCATTTTAAAGAGTAGAATTCTGAGCTACTTTCTGTTTCATTGAGTGAGTTTTTCAAGAAAGTTTACAGGAAACAATATACTGAATGGTATATTTCCTTGTCTCTCTTTCTTTATTTTCTTGGTCTTTTGAAAGTATAGATCTCATACATTTCCCTTGAGTAAAAGTCAATTTGGAAAATACTGATATTTGAGTACGAGAAAATATCGTATGTGGAGGACGTATTGATGACAGCCCAGGCTCATAAGTAAAGTGAACGAAGATGAAAATAATTGAAAAAGCATCCCTTACTTATTATTCCAAACTTCCTGTTAGGAAACGTAGAACAGGAAAACAACCGATATATTATAAAATAGAACATTGAAATTTGAACGTAAAATAATGAATTTGAGAAAACAAAATAGCCTTAGAAGTGGCAGGTAATTCAGAACCTCATGATTTGATACTGTACTCGTTCACTACAGTTACTAATCTATAAAAATCAGTTAATTCGTCTAAGAGGTGTTCTGAAAAAACTTCTGAAGTTATGCTTCCAAAAATACTCTACCTTTCACTGAAAGTCACAATGATATCGGTTTTGTTGTTTTTGATATTAGAAGACACAAACAGATAGATAGGCAAACATTATTTGGATACTAACAATTGGGTTATTATATCATGTAAATAATCACATTCATTAGTTCTGGTCTGTTAATTCACAAACACTTGAAATTCATTAATACCTAGTAGTAAAAATTGGTTTTCAAAAACATAAGACGAGTAAATCGTATCTTTCACGGCAGGCGTAATGAAACATGAAATTGCTGTATAATGTGTTTCATGTGTTTTTTAATGCTGTTTTAGACACAGCAAAATTATGAACCAACTTAGAATCTTAGTGTATCACTTTTATGATCAGTTATCAATATACATTGATAATACAATTTTTGTTTTCGTCGCTGGAATTTTACCACGAAAGTGCAGCAAGGGTTCTATTATTTGCAGCTGCCCGTGGTACTGATGGTGAGATGAACAAAAATCGTAGCGAGCGTGGGAGGGTGGGACGGAGCAGAATGGAACGAGGACATTCTGTAAATAGAATTCATTCCATTTCTTGTGCAATAGATGGTTGGATAAAACCTACGTTACTTCTGCTAGTACAAAATAACGTTGCCGGACACCAAATATTAAATATCTTGTTGATTAGCACATTTCCCCTCAAATGTTGGAGAATATCTTTAGAATTCTCTAGCCATGAGCGCGAGCCTTGTGGGAATGACAGTGTACGCGGGTATGTCTCGAGACGAGGTAGGCGTATTTGGAGGCGTGTGGCGCCGGCGGCGATTATTTCGCGAATATTCTCGCTCGGGGGAGGAGGGCGCTGCCGAGGGCAGATAAGCCTCGCTCTTAATTGACGCCCCCTCCCGCCTCCCCCTGCCCCTCCCCTCCGTGCCCCTCCCCGCCCCAGACAAGTCCCGCGCCCCGCGCCGCTCGGCTTGTAATGGAAGCGCGGGCGGAGGCGCTGGTGAGAGGGGAGCTGTGGCGAGGCCAGGAGCGAGGAGAGGTGACGGTGAAGGGGTGTAGGAGTTACGGGGTAGTGGCTAGTGGAGGACGGCCGGAGGGGGATGAGAAACACAAAAATATCCATTTGAAATGCTCTGAATACGCTATCGTTTCCTAAATGAACTGAGTGAAAAGTAATCGTAGGTGTTCGGGGTGGGAAGAAAACCGAATCGATACTGATTGATATTGTGATCTTAACATAAATTAATTCTGTTTTCTGAAGTAATTTTGTATTACCTTATCATTTTGCCGAAAACGTATTACAAGTGAATGAGAAATAAAATGTGTATCCCATTGTAAAAGAATTATATCAGGCAATTTTTCTTGTTGCGTAAACAACTGGAAGTAGAGATTGTACTTTTCATTTTTTAAATCGACGATCATTGTTTCACATTAAGTTATCTGTTAATTTATTTTACATTTATTACTGCTTTATATTTTACAGATTGTTACAATATTATACTGTACTTTGTTAAATAAGCTGGAACATTTTTTCTTTAGTGCTCCTTTCTAGGCTAGTTTTTAAAGAAAGGTTTCCATTATAATTACTGACTCAGGTGCAGGTTGTTCTTCATTACACTTCAAGGAATAATCTGGTTTGTGATTTCGGTGACAGCTCTGAAGTAATTTCACTCACCAGATGCTCGAAGGCAGCATCACCTCTCGATTGGAGTAGTCTATATTGGAGAGCTCGGTTTCAATAAAGGACGAAGGGATTACATCGCATCGCTAAAAAGAGCTCTGTTCCCTTTCAGTATTTATTACTTCCGGGAATCGTCGCGCCGTTTTATGAGATACAGTCCGCGAACAGAAGGAAATAATTATACTGTAGAGACCGGCTTCAGGTTTCTCAGGTCAGAATTGCCGTGCACGGAAATGACAATTCTAGATATCAGGAATTAGAATAGAGAGAATGTAAATAAAACGGTCGCTTTAGATAATATTTATGTAGTAAGCATTCAAAAATAACATTTCTATATGCAACCCCAGATAGTTATTTCAGTAGTATCTCAACAGGAAAATATTGTCGTCATAAAAGCACGCATACGGTAATTGTTTTTTCTGATACTCATCATAAAGCAGTCACAAAACCTACCGCACGCAAGCGCTTATTTAAACATTTCGCATTAAGAAAATCTTCTATTTTCGTAATGCATGTACTCTGTAGCGTAGCATGTACTCTGATAAATTCATGCGTAAATTGACTCGAATTAATTTTAGAAAACAGTAATGCTTTTCGTCCTGATCTTTCTCTTAACGGCAGCATAAATTCAAATTGCATTATGTAGTTTTGAGAAATAACTTCAATGTCTTGCAGGAAAGGTGTGACCTTCAAAGCGGAATATCTTGGCATTATTTACGGAATTTCTTTTGTATATTTTAATTACTTTCTTCAATTGTTCTCATTTTTATCAGTTCTGAGAACTGTGTAAACAGTGTGGAACAAGGGAGTTCTTTATTTGTTTCTGTATAGATTGACAAATGGTAAACTCCGACATTTCATTAGAACGTTCAAGAGACGGCATTCGAACTTTTTGCACTTCAGCTTTTAGCATTAAAAAGCTCTCATTAATCATGGCTGTTATCTTATAGACCTTAGTAAGCTCGCTGTTTATTGAGCGATTTGAAGTTCAATAGACTATTTCTTTGGTGCCTTAATTTCTTTTGTGATTTTAAGAACGAGCATTTCTTCGAAATATATCAATAGTTACAAATCTCTTTAAAGGTATAGCGGTAAATTCATTTTAAAGAAAGGCAATTATAAGTGGTGTCGTCACAAATGTCAATTTGTTCAACCAGAAAAATTTTCAACGATCTCTGTTGTCACTAGCAGTTTTTCTTATTTCCACGTGGGTATCAAGGGTCATGACAGAAACCAGTCACGAGGGAACATACGTTAATAGATGATAGAAACGTAATAAAAAAATATAATTTAGTCAATCATTTATTACAAACATTGAAAATCATTAAAGCGAAAACACAATTTCTTGACTGTAAAAACCAGGCATTTCCATTTACAAATGGCAATGTTAAATCATTCTTCATACATAATCACGTAGCTTCTTCATCAGCGTGAGATTAAGGGCACCTCTCCATCTCCCGTGCTCAAGCTCATTTACGGCGGAGGCCGCAGTCGAAGGCACGGCCGCGGCGATGGCGGCAATGGGGGTAGAGTACGTGCGGGCGGAGGCGTCACTGAAGATGGTGGCGGCGAAGGTGGTGGTGGGGGTGGTGGAGATGTACCGGGTATAGTGGTGTCTGATGTTGGTGGTGTCGGACGCGGTGGGGGTAACGGCGGTGGTGACGGTGACGGTGAGGGTGGCGGTAACGGTGAGGGTGGCGGAAGTGGTAAGGGTGACGGTGACGGTGAGGGTGGCGGTAACGGTGAGGGTGGCGGAAGTGGTAAGGGTGGCGGTGACCGTGGGGGTGGCGATGAGGTTGGCGGTGTGGTTTGGCAGTAACGGTGACGAAGGAGGTGGCAGTGACGGTGATAGTGAAGGAGACAGCGGCTGGGCGGGTAAGTGACTGAAGGGGTGACGAGTATGGCGAAGGGATTAGCTTGCACGATGGAGGGGGTGGCATGGTCGGTGGCGGAGGCGGGGAGGCGGGGGAGGGAAGTGAAGGTGATGGTGGCGCCGGAAGAGAAAGTGTCGTGGGTGGGAGTTTCGGCTAGGAAGGTCGTGGGATGAAAAGAGGAGAGGGTGAAGGCAGTGGGCGAGTCCGTTGAGCAAGGGTCGGGCGCCGTGGCAGGGATTAGTAGTGGGAAGTGGCGTCTCATTGGCTGCCCGCTGAGTGACCACCCGCGAGGCCCTCGCAGGAACGGAGGCCGGCCGTGCTGGTAGGGGAGAACGCGAGAGTGTCGGGGCGAGGCTCCGCTTTTCAAACTGAATAGAAAATGTGGTCGGACACTGTCCGAAGGGTTGCTGCAAGTGCCAGTCGGCGGCTATCATTTCTCCTGTTCTGACACACTCATATAATAGTACCAAGTGACAAACATGCATTTTAACCGCCGTCTCCGCATTGCCTCGCGATAAATTAACTCGTACGTGCAAACAGAGACTGGATGCGTAGCACTCGTGCCCTAAGGCAGTCTAATTACGTTTACTCCGTAATCTACAAAATGAGTTCTGTTTGGGCGTTCTATTAGTTTAGGATGCTTTCCTTAATCTCTGACTCGTGTTGTCAGAAACGTTCGAATTTGTTCTCAGTTTAAAACTATTTTCTCTTTTAGGACAATGGATTAAAAAATGTTGAACGCTCACTTGGATTCAAGTAGTATCTATTAATACTCATTTTTGATGTAACAGGGTAAAAGGATAATGAAACAGAGAAATACTCATTAAATAAGCACAATGGAATGCCAAATAAGAAGGAATGACAAAGAAACAAGTGAATTTGCTAGCAAGAGAAAGTACGGGTTAATTATAAATTATATATATATATATATATATATATATATATATATATATATATATATATATATTAGGTTTTAATACTCATTGACCTAAAGTGTTTAAAATAGAATTTAAAATGTAATGTGGTTTAGTTTCTAACGTGGTTTTGAATCCTGGCCTTTTATTAAGATGCATTAAGACCTTTGTGGCTCACCAAGTGAATGAATTTCTCTGTAACTTGTATTGGTACTCACCTGGAAAAGAAAGAAATACTTGGTTAGCTTTGCATACTTTCACATCATTATTATTAATGATAATAATAATAATAATAATAATAATAATAATAATAATAATATAAAAATAATAATAAAGCAGTGAAAAGTGTATGTTCATTTGTTATGCATAAACTTGCTCAATTTATCAACGGTTTGGCATGACCAAATACATTTTTATATACATTTCAAACTATTTTGTCGCTAATTTTTACGAATGTTACATATTTCAAGTCTGTTTTGTTAATCATGTTATTTTATGTTCTTGAGTGTAGAACATTTTCTAACCCAAAACATGTCATAAGTCGTATGTAAGCATATATGTGTGTGTGTGTAAATTTGTAAATGAGGTGTGGGTATGTTTGTAGGTAAATTTGATGTGTACAGTACGTGATGTGTGTGAGGATATTAACCGAAAATGAGCTACCCTTGCGTAAAGAGATATGCGCAAACCAACATGATGTAGTAACGTGCCTTTCACTGCATTATAATTGAACAGCGGCTATAACACATTTACAACGAAACTATTCTTCAATATCTGCGTTAACGAGAAACTCTCGTAATAATTTTTTAACTCTTCCCCGTATGCACTATTATTCAGAATTCAACTAATTTAATTCTTAATTTTATCAAAACGATCTCTCCAGGATGATATTGTTAGCTTATTCTCAATTGTTACACTTTAGTCTGAACAATAACGCGATTGAACCTAACATTCGTTGGTGAACTATTGCATCTAGGCTCAAAAATTACTTTGGATAAATTCTTGCTGTGAAGAAATGAAAAGAAGGTAGGAACAACCGCAAGCGCTGGTGGCAACTCTATTAATAACGAGTAATTGATGAGAGTGATGAACTAGAAAAGTTTGGACTTGTATTAGAACTAACACAAACGTGTCAAACGTGAATTCAAGAAATCTCAATCAATTCAATTTACAACGAACAAACATGCTTATTGCCGGAACGAGATAAAAACCTTATTGTTGACAGTAAAACAAAATGTTAAATCAATTTGAATAGCACTCTTTAATACTTTGCATTGGTACTTTCGTATTGCGTAAATCACATTGATTTGTTTGAAATTGATTTGTTTCGTGTACCTTCAGAATTCGTTCAAATCCGATTGATTCAAATCTGTTTAGTACGGCAAGAAAACAAGGCCCCCGGAGAAAATCATAATCCTCGTCCCTTTGCGTAGTGCATCCTGTGGGTTTCGCCCAATTCTGCAAGATTCACACCCATCCGAAGTCAGGTTCGCGATGTGCGAGCGCGGCAGTTGCGGTTGTGGATGTTTCTCGGGGGCGGGGCTGGGAGAGGGAGTGGGTTGGACGGGGAGGTGTGGCAGCGTTAACGAGGTCTCTCCATCGCCTATTGCCGAAACGCGCGCACCGGCCACCCACCCGCCACCACCACTACGACTCTCACCCCTCTGAGTATCCGCCGCCTCACCTGCCTTTCCGCCCCACCCAACAATGCCCCCGCTTCCCCCCACCCGCAACCCCCACGGTACTCACCGTCCCCACCGCCCCCGTCGCCGCCGTTCCCCACGTCCCCCGCCGTTTTGCCGCCCGGTTTGTTCCTGTGGACCCGTCGAGCCGCCCCCATCGTCCACATAGGCCCGTCCCCTCAATCGGACCCGTCGACCCTGTCGCCTCCGCACCCCTACTACCCCCTTCGACGTCGTTCAATCATCTCCGCCACCCCACCGCCCAATAATCCCCCCTCCCCGTTTTCACAGCTCTTACCGCCAACCTCCCACCCACCCCCGCTGCCGTCGCCGGCTCCCCGCCCCTGCCAGCGCTGCCTCCGAGCCGTAACGAAGCCACTTAACGGCGGAGCGGCAGCGCGGGGGCGGCCCAGGGTTACTCGATCGCGCGCTCTTGACCGCCGTTAACAACGCGGGATTTAGGATTCAGGCTTTTCAGAATGGGTTTGTAGTGGGTCGGCGGCGGAGGTGTCGATTGTTCACTCTAATCCAATTATTCATCCCTTCACTTGATCAACGATTGTTCTCAATTGTTGAGAAACTAATAGTATTATTATGAGTAGTATTTATTTACCTACAGTTGACTTGGTGGTCCTAAGGTTGCCAGGACCAAGGTTGGAGAACGTACTATAATATTTGGTTCACTATGTCGGATATATGCCACAATAAAAAAGTTTGTCCTCTATGGCTGATTTTTTTATTTCAGAGTTTTAGTAAAACATACGCAGAGCAAATTTAGTACATCAATATGTTGTTTAGCTTCAAAATAATAGAGTTTTTTACCATACTATTCGTTGTTTACATTTTTTAAATTAATTCTCGCATATCCTTCTCTGGAGCCCGTTAGTTCTCCACAGTTAATTCTGTAATGTCCACAACCAATTTATTTTAATACACTCTTTATTTTGTCATGACTTTCGTACTGTCGAACATTTTTCTTTATTTTTATTCTCTTTCTCGTCACACTCTTATTCTTCCGTTCTGGAATACTCTTTCAAAGGTTTTGCGATGTTATACTCAGAAGAGATTTTGAATTAGTTTTATCTCACTGTACGCAACGAGTAACTTTTAAGGCACAACAGAATTCCCACACACAGACTGAAACTAATTCCTCAGAAGTACGTTCCCTGAGGCTCATTAGAACGTAAATACTACAAAAATAACTCGCGAGAATTGCAAATTTTTAGTGTTACTGGAATTCGCGCTCTTGAAGCGAAGTTTTATCCTGGAAGTAATGTTACATTTTTTCAATATAGCCCATGTGGAGAGTTCACTACTACCGAGTCGACTGCATATTAGCATTACCTTAATGAAGGAAAAATTGGGAACATGTATTTTTTTTATTTATTGCATGTTAGCAGTAATGTAGTATTTTATGTAAGCAGACCAGATAAGCGGTCATTCTACATTCATGTAGATCAAAATGTAGATAACGAGATTAACACAATTGTCAACAAACAGAACATTTGATTTCAAAGCAAAACGATAAGATTAGAAATGTAAATGAATATGAAAGATCTAATTTTCAAACCTATCACTAATCAGCACTAGTATACAGGTAACATCTGTGTTTTGCGTTTCACAATTTTCTGCTACTTCCACTTTCAACATCAACATTTCGCTCAAATTTCAAAACCTAAAATTTCCAATTGAAACAAAAAAGACCTTTTTTATCGTTGCTCCTCTTGTCTTGAATCCCGTACCTTTCCTTTCCCCAAAGCTCCATTTAACTAGAAATTTTTCATCCTGATGAAAGGCAGAAATGGTAAATAGCCCGAGAGGAAACGAATTGCGTGCAAAGCGTGCGCCCCATCCGTCACTTTGAATGTGGACACCTTCAGTTCTCCGAATGCGAAAGAGCAAACGCTGAAAAGGCACTTAATCTTCGCTCCTCGTAGAAACGCACCGCACACTGGCAGGTCGGTCAACAGCAGCAAATGATGTGCCAACCGCACGTGATGAGATACGACAGGCGGAAAAAGTGAGAAAAAGAAACAAACTAAAACAGCAGTTGAAAGGCTACATTTTTTTGTTTCGAGTACTATATTCTATTTTATATTTTTTATGTTTATTACTGTACTGAATATACATTCATCAAACGGAGCTTGCATACATAGTTACACGTTGCACATTAATGTTTATTCCGATGAGGTTTCAAAGGTGTTTTTCCCATGTTCCTTTTTTCTATATTTATTGGCGCACATGAAAATAAACAAGGTATTAAAAACACGCTATTAAAATATTTTATTGAGATGCAGAAAATCTATTGAACTGATTCATTGATAAATTATTTTGGGCGCGTCAAGTGCTAAAGTCAATAGTATTGCAAGTGTAGTTTTCCTAGGTAGACGACGGTGACCTTCCCCAGCTGGATGATGAGATCTGGGGCCGACCAATCCGACGGCGAGCGTTGTTTTCCCCAACTTGGCATCTCCCACCAACGGATCACTACGCCAGCCGGGACAAACCTCTAAGCTCCCGACCGGTCTCCCGGCATGTGAGCTTGTGTAGTGCGTGTTAGTGTGTGTGTGAAGTAAAGGGTGACGATATGACAAGGAAGGTGAGATCGCGCATGATCTGTGACTCGTTTGTTAGGGGAATGCTCTGGCATTCGCCTAGCATTTTTCGGAGAAAAATCCCTACCGTTGAAAGCACCTGGCCGCTAGAATTCTCCTCCAAACGACGACTGATTACGATTTAGCTATCTCGGTGGTGTCGAAAATTCTGCCACCATCGGGATTCCATCGTAGGACCTCCGAATCAGACGCACTGTGGTGACATCCGTTGATGCCATGAGCCACCTCTCCATGAAAAATAGATATGGGAACTATCGAACTAATTTGATATAACCTTTGGTTGAATTTAGTGTAATCGATTTTTGTTACTTGTTGATTGCAGCAAAAAATGTCTAATACTCATATAGCTATGCATTTGTTGCAGCTCTAGGGCAACTGTGCATCGATAAAGTTACCTCAAAAAGGTCTTTCTTCAGAGTGTATTGAACATCGTAGGGAGTAATTATATGTGATTTAAAAGAAATATGAATATGAGTTCTTTTCAAAACAACTTTAGCTTTTACTTTAGTTTTAAAGGGAACCGACCGAACTCTTAAACAGTGTCCGAGAGGGACGAGAGACAAATTAATAGCGTTATCTTAGGTATTTATCGGAATTTACCAGACTTTTCAACTTACAAGATTCTTCGTTTCAGGAATATCTAAATTGAAATCAAACACGTTATCGTAACAGTGAGAGCGCATAATAGATCTCCCAAGATGATGGAAGAAAGTGACTGCGCGGCTCATACCGCTTGATTCGTTTCCTGTTGTTGCACACGGCTTACAAAAAGTGTGACTTGTGAAGGAAGGTGGCAATGTACGTTTTCACGACTTAATGGATTTTTGTTGCATGGCAACTTCGATGAACGCATAGAAACACGATTTCCCCCCGCAAATGATCTTCGCTGTCCGGGTGACGGATTTTCCCCCCACATTACGAAATAAAAGAAAGAGTTTGCGTAACCCCTCGGCCCAGCACGGCCCCTTTTATTTCTCCTTAACGCGCGGGTAAATACGCAAGGGCCAGGCACTTCATCTTCGCCTGCCATAACCGCTCGACGCCAACGTCAACGCGCAAAACAAGCGAGGGGCCAATGAAGCGTCAGCCGCCAACGCCGCGGGTGGCGGTTTGCGGCACTAACGGCCGGGCGGGCGACGAGACGGGGTAAACAAGTGAGTAGCTGGGCGCGCGTGCGCCTCCAATCGGCTGCGGCCGTCGCTGCGCTTTGCGGCGCCGCCGCCCGCGCTTGTTTTTCAGCTGCCAGGGAGCTGCTAAGAATAGTGAGGGGGGAGATTAAGTGCTCTGTCGACGCCGGTGCCCTTTCCCCCCCTCCCCCTCCCGAGCTTCCCCTCCGACGCGCCGTCGAAGCGTCGCCGCCCCGCAGGCATTGGCGAGCCCGCGTGCGTTGAGGGTCGCAGATTGTCGAGTGGCACGCTGACACGGGGTGCGATGGTGGTGGCGGTGTCGCCATTTCAAACGGATGCCACCCAGGGATGGCTTAACACTACTTTCTTTTTACCCTTCTTCTGGTTCTTCGTCCTCTTCAGCTTCTTACTCTTCTCTCTCTACTTATTCTGATTCTTAGCGTTTATTGTTACCCTTCTTATCTTTCTTCTCATCCTCCTCATTCTCGTTATCTTTATGCTTGTCGTTTTTTTATCATTTCTTCTCATCCGTTTTCTGCGTATCCTTCTTATTTTTATCCTTCCCCTTCTTATCATTTTTTCTTCTAATCCCTTTTATACTTATTTTCCTTCTGATTCTTGTCGTTCCTCTGCTTGCTATTTTTACCCTTCTTCTTTTTATTCTTTATTTTCTTATTGTTTTCTCTCTCTCATCTCTTTTATTATAATTATTATTCTCTTTATCCTTCTTATTGGCCTCCTTTTTATCCTTTTTATCAGTTTTCTTTTGTACGGTTTCTTCTTATACTTATTCTTCCCCTAGTCCTGGGAGCGGCTCTATAGTCAAAGCTCTGTTCTCCCACTTCTGGGAACCGAGGTTCAAACCCCGGTAGATTCACATGGACTTTCTAGAGTTCAAAGCGGGTTTGCGGGAGGTGTTTTAGAGTTATTCCGTTTTTTCCGCCTCTCATTTCCCCATTCAAATCACAACTTCATCACCTACTCAACAAAACTATTTCTCTCTGTTATTGCCAAAAAGACTGAGTACTGAGAATCATAATAAAGAGGAAATAAAACTCCTCTGATCCTTCAAGAGTCCAAGGGTTATGAAGCAACCTCCATGAGTTGCCTGTCCTCCGCATACTGCACAAAGTAATTGTATTTTTCAGAACACTATTCATCTCTTGTCACTTGCATCTGAGCCTTACACATCCCAAGAGCTTTACAAAATGTGAAAATGTTAAAATCCGTTTCTCTGAATTTCTCTGTCCACTTTGACGAGCATTGGTCCGAATTGTACTAGAGACGTATACTACAGACTAAGACTTTCATGAGTAATAAACCAAACATATAGGGTTGGGCAATAAGACCATTTCCCAAAGCGTACCATAAAAACGGGTGAGAGGGAATGAGGGATAAGGAAATATTGAACTTGTTCCTTAACGATAGTTTATGGCTGCTCAAGTAGGCTGCCCACGTGGCATGCACTATCCCAGCGCTACATCTGGGGACAGCCATTGTGCCCCGCTGCTTATCGAGTCTGCCTTACGGAAGGGCAGGGGAGGAGAGACGCTCGGGCGCGATGGCTCTAGTCCGGTGAAAGGGTGTGGCTTGCAAGTCTCTGCAGCGGGTTATTGCAATGCTTGCATTTGAGCAGTCATGTTTTAAGTGCGCGTTTCTTTCCCTTCTGCCAGAAATTGAATTTTGTCAAAACTTTTATTTAAAACAAATGTGAACTAACTCTATCACTTATTCCTATTATACTTATATTTTTTGTGGAAAATGAACTTAAGCTATTGAAAGTAGCTTGTATTTATCTCTTTATATTACTCTTTTAATTTTCCTGAGTATTATCTGAATTGTCAATTAACACTTGTGTGAGGGTGCATTACCATATTTGTGCATAAAAAACAGTAATGAGCTGTGACAAAATGAATTTATTTTGGCAACATTTATTTAGTTAAAATTTTTAAGTTTGAAAACCTAACTCAAGCCTGACTTTAAAAAATTTGAAGTAAATATTATTAGATACAAGAATTTAAAGAATTGAGTTTGCTGTGACTTTAGGTCACATTTACCATTCAAAAAATATTCACAGACATATGAAACATTGTTATATTAAGATATGGTATACCTCTAAAATATTAAAAAATCATACAAAATTCATTTTTTGGTTTTTAACGTAGTTGTAACCACTGATATATTCTCTTTAATAAGACAAAACCCGAATTTTCCTACAACCATTGTTTTGTTCTTATATTTCGATTTTATGAATCCATACGTTGAAGCCATGCTCTTATTTTCAAACTGAAAGTAATGATAAATGTTAAATAAAAGAAATGAAACCTTGCGAAAAACGGATAACATAACAGTATAGGGGATTTTATGATAAAAAATAAGGGAGCATACGGACATAGAAACAAAATTTTGCTTTCTAGCATATGAAACACTTTAATGCCATTTTCCTGATAGTTCGCTTTTTGATTAGTCAGTTAACTGAAACGTTCTATGTACGATAGAACGGAAATTCTTTCTTATAAACTACTTTTAAAGTGTTAGTGCAAACAAAATTAGACATTTTGACAAATTACCTCATTAAAAAACTTTGGCTTCAAAAAAATTCAAAACACGTTTTGTCTTTAATTCCTTGCAAAACAATTTTACAAACTTATAAGCACGCATGTTAAATCTATAGTTCAATCTGTATGCATTTAAAATTGCAATTGAAACAAAGTTCGAAAGTTGTATTATCACATATCAGGAACTGTTTTTCTATTTAAGGTGTAGTATTTTTTCAAAGTTCATTCTCCAAAAAAAAAGTTTTCCTATTGGTTATTAAAATCTTCATTGATTAAGAACATTAAAAAAATATAAAAGTCTATTTTTAAAATGAGCATGTTCGGGGAGTAAAATGCCTTATTTTCGTTTCGGTAGAATCTCGCAGTGTTTCTCGAAACCTTTGCTCTGTGCGTATCGTGCCGTTCGAATTGAATGCGGGATGCGGGGCCTTCGCTGCGAGCGCGGAGGCAAAGAGGCAAAGAGGCGGACCGCCGGCAGAGCGAGCAACGGAAGGAAGCGCTGCCTGAAGGTGTCCTGATTGCGCCTGCGAATTGACGCACGGCACTTCGCCTCGGGCTGCCACAGAGATGGCGGTGCTGGTGGCGGTGGACGAGAGGCACTGGAAATGGCGGGGTAGGGTCCGTGTCAAGGCGATGGTTGCAGAAGAGGCAGTAGTCAAAATGGAAGCGGTAATATTGGCGGCGAGGGTGTTACCAGAAGTGGTGGCGACGACGGCGTTGGCTTTACTGATGGTGATGACAGTAACGACAATGATGACTGTGCTGGCGATGGATGGGGTCGTGATGGTGGTGGTGGTAGCGAAAGCGGGCGTAGGAGACGATGGCGGTGACGATAACAAGAACGATGACGATAGAGATTGCTGAGGATGGTTGGGTCTGAAACAATGATGGTGGCTGCGATAGCGGTGGCGAGCTTTGGACGGGATTATGGAGTAGGCGGCGCCGGTGACAGCCATGGTGATATCTGGGACTGTAACGATGGGGGTGGTTGTCGCGTTAAATGGTTTGCTGGAGATGTTGACGTTGACGGACGCGATGGCGATGGTGGTATCAGTGGTAGTGATCACAGTGGCACTGGCAGCGGTGTGAGTAGTGGGGACTGTTGTCAGCGGCGGAGGCGGAGGCGGCGGAGGCCCGCATTTTTCGCGTGCCGGGCCCTCGCCGCGTGAATGACACCGGAAGGATGAGGAATGGGGAAGCGCGGGCGGAATACCTCAGCCTCGGATTCAGTGCGCTTCATGTCGTGCTGTGGGTCAATTGAGGGACTTCGCAGAAATGAGGCTGTGGCCGGTAGCACAATGCTAAAATTTAATATGAAGTATGTTTCTTGATTTTACGTCTTATAGCATAGTTTGTGAGTTAAAATTAATTCCTTAGACAATGATTGTAATTTCTCCAATGAAGAAAACAAATTCATACTTGTATTTTAATATAATAAAATAATTGTTTAAAAATTATCAATAATTACTAAATCAATTAAAAATTAATAGAAACTTAACTGAGAAGAAAGGAATTTGTGACATTTTTAAAAAATATATTTCAGCACGATTTGGAATCCTTAGTAATATTTAAAATATTTCAATTACAGAACTTTAAATTAAAATTAAAAGGTCTTGGGGCAGTAACATGGTAAGCCACAACAACTCTTCCGATTTTCGTAAATGATAATATCTCGATTTTGGTCGAAGTGTGACTCGCGCTGTTACGTCTTAGCTGGAGGATTGTTGTATCTGGTGTGGCTTATTTAGTTTCTGTGTCAAGCCCTTCAAATATATATTGCATTTTGCATTACATGTTTTCTGGTTTTAATGAATGATCGAACGTGTTACGCCACTTACACTTTACCTGCAACGATATAAAATGAACCCATGTCTTGCGTCACAAGTGTGAATCTCTAGTTATTCATATTGAGCTTTCCTTTGTGTTCAATGACCACGTCGATGGCAACGAATTACGTTCCCAGGCGCTGCAGAGCTTCGTCGCCACCCGACGCCACCGCCGACTGTTGCTGCTCTCCGTCAAAATGATAAAGAGGCCGCGGCGTGGGCGCGACGTCGATTACGGAAACAGCTCGCTTTAATTTTCCTGACACTCCGCATTCGAAGTTGCCTCTCCAATTCCCTTCTCCTACTGCGATGCCAATATTATGTTCCAACCGTTCCAGTAAATCAGCGCGTCGTAAGTACTCACGAATAAAAATTACATTATTTGTAAAATCTGCCAATTTTTTTACTAAGTATAAAATGTTATATTACTAAAAAAAATTGCGCACACCTCGAGGCAATTCGCGCAAGCTTCGTAATTTTTCGTATCATTAGAATGAAACAAGAGCTCTTTTACATTCAGAAAACAAGCATATGAATTTTAGTATTAGAAATTTGACGTACGGCATGTTAAATTTAAAAAAAATACACATGTAAGTATTAGTTCCATGAGAATAGAAGTGGAAAGTTCTGCGATAATACCACAGTAATTCAAACGAAGATTGGTTTATGTATTTCTTGTACATTTTCGTAAACATTATGTAGAACAGTAAGTTATCATATCATTATGTTATGTCATGTTTTAAGTACATTAAATATTTTATTTATTTATTTATTTATTTTTACAGCTTTACAATGTACAAAATATATTTACCTCCAAGAGAATGACATTTTCTAAACGAAATTAATTTAGATTCTTCTTCTTCTTCTTATTATTATTATGATTAATATTATTATTTTAAAATCTATAATTACTGTAATTTTGATTTGTTTTCGCCACATTTCACAATCATCTTATTCTCTTTCCTTTAAGTTTATTTTCTTTCTTCATGTTTTACTTCTTGAATTTATGTTCATTTTCGTCCTTTTGTCTACTACACATAACAAAATTGTTTTCGGAATTATTTAATCATATATCCTTCCCGCATGTTCTTACAAATCCTGTTTTTTTATTTATGGAATCTAATTATACAATATTTATTTTCACTGTTTCTCTAATTTTCAAATTTCTACAGTACAACTACAATATTGGACGTATGTGATTTTAAAGATTTCAATTGAACTGACACATGAGTATTGATGGCTTTTAAGCGATAGCGAATTTTCAGTACAGTTCATTAATTTCTTATTTCCTTGTTTTGGTCATTTTTATGACTGACTTCGGTGAGTCACGGCATCAAATGTAGTGTATATCGCCGGGAAGTTCTAGGGTTTGAGCCCCAATGGTGACATAAGTTTCGACACTAGTTACTAGGTCGAATTCAATCGCTGTCTGGAGTAGAATTCTAGTGGCCGGTTGCTTTGATTGGTAGTTTTCCGTGCCTCCGGAATGCCGGAGTAGTACCCTAACAAACGGGCCACGGGCTGTGCACATTCTTTCTTTCCCCGTCTTTGTCCTATCCTTTCCTCTTACATTCACAAGAACTATACTACAACACATGCTTAGAGACCAGTCGGGAGTGTAGAGCTTGTACGGTGCCTGGGTGGTGTGTTATACCTGATTGGGAATACCCTGCTATGCAACGGCAGGGCGGCGCTGGATTTCATCCTCCAGTGGGGGAGATCACCGCCACAACGCGGGGAAAACACATGCAATAAAATCAATCATCTTTCTGTTTTTCTTCATATTGTATACGATGATCAAGTTTGAAGGAGCTTATGTTGAAGTCAAACAATGCAGCCCGCAAGACCCAAGTGTTAGAGTAGTTGCATATACAATAGCAATCAAGGAGCAACGTTCACGCGTTGCTCTGTCTAGTTTTCTCGCTCCAACTGTCAGTGAAGGCATTAGTAAATATGCTCTTGGTTATTAATTTCACTTTCCAAGAATATTCAGTTTGGATGATTTCACGAAAAACGTCAATACATTTCGGATTGTTGCAAAGATGCAAGTATACTCATGCCGCTACAACAACACATTTTCTCGTATTATTTCTAACTATTTTTCAGTAATTAGAAAAATTAAACAAAATGAGAGGGTCTTTTTCCCTATCTGTGGAAAAGTTAAAAAAACCTTTAAGAGTCGTTTTTGAGAAAATTATATCTACCAATTTTGTGTCAAGGACCCACGAAACATTGATTCTGGCTACACGATGTGATAAATGAAGTAATTTGCTACGACAGAAACGAACTCGATTTATCCACTTTTTAATTACCAGGATCCGTTTATAAGTGTTTTCCTGACGAAAAATGACGATTTTTATTGCACGATTCATTTACTTTTTAATCTTTGTAGTAAGGCGAGAAATTTAAAAACTAGAAGGAAATCATTTACATAATCGAAAGAGTTACTTTTCAGTAGGAAAATTGTATTTTGATCAATAAAACAACTTAATAATGTTTAATTCAAAGGTGAAATTTAGTAATATGTGTAATTTTTTATGAAATGGAAGTTTGATTTTAATAATTCATTTGGAGTCTGTCACACGAATTTGCAAATGTATTACTTATTTCCAAATTTTACGATTACTGTTTGATTTATGTAATATGGAAAATATTTTTTTTCGTTTCAAAAATATGTTACTTTCAATAAGAAGGGCATATTTAATTTTCTCTTGATACTATTACTATTTGTTCGTGATTATGTTTCGTACACCTAGACGTGTGGGGGCTTGAATATTTTTCTGTATGTCCGAAGTAATAAAATCAACCATAAATGAAAATATAATACATATTTTGGGATTTTAGGATATAATGATCCTCTGATAGTGTGAACCAAAAATGTTAGTCCCCAAAGATTAACTGTAATCAGGGTCAATTGTATTTACAAATTGCAAATTGTTCGCACGGGTCCAACTAATTATTATACACATTACATTAAGAGCGAAGCCTCTCGGGTGGCTCGTGGTCAGCGTGCTAGTCGTTCGCGGTGCGATCACCGGTTCAATTCTTGTCGGAGCAAAAACAGTGCTGTAGCTTTCCATTACAATCGTCTCAGTTTCTAAAGTTGTGGATCGAAAGAAATGATCAGGCAGGCTAGCTATGCTAGACACGTGAATGCGTCATGCAGACATGTCCCCCTTAACCCCAGATGTAGTTAATGAATAAAAACTGAGTCCAGCCTCGGAATACCACTAGCTGGCTAAGACGATTTAATTCGTCCCTAAATTGCCAAATACATAAATACGTACAAAGTAGATGAACCGCATCAAATAGTAATTAAGTTAATTTTAGTAAACATATATTAATATACATTGATCCGTCTTAAACACGGTCTATATTTCTCAGGAATTTATTTAGTAGCAAATTACATTCAATGGTCTTAGTCATATTATTATGTCAAGAACAAGGATTCATATTTATTTATACATTACACTCCTCGAATGAACAAAGAAATATAAAGTATTTAGGATTGGAATTTTCGATGTGTTTAATTTTGCTGACCATTTAGTGAAGGTAATTTTACTTACTCATATTATTACCCATTTCACACGTCCACATATTAATAGAGCGAGAAGTATGAACGGAGGGAGGCCGAAAATTCGCCCACTGGCGAGATGGTGACATGGGCGCTCGCCTGTGTGGCAGGCGTGGCCGGCGCGGGCGTGGATGCGCACGCGCGCATGCGCAGCGATGGGCGTCGGAGCGGAGCGTCGCGGCGCGGCGCGGCGGCCGAGCCCCACAATGAAGCCGGCGCGTCCGCCTGCCCGCCCGCCAGCGCCTTTGTGCCGTGATGGATCACGCCACGGCCACCGCCCCACGCACAATGCACCCGCCGCGCGTCCGCTGTTTTTGCACCCACGCACCCGCTCCACGCGACGCGACGCGGCCACTCTCCGTGATGGCATATTTAACCTGCGTTTCCGCTAATGGCGAGGTCGAATTTCGAGTGATAATTCATTTTGGCAAATCATCAGGAGGATATAAATGACGTGTCGAACGTAGAGAAAGTCATACATAATTTTGTTAGAAAAAAATATTCCTTCGTTCAAGGAAATGTGGCTCTCCTTTCCTGTCACTAACTCTACAATATGAAATGGATGCATGATTTATATGTAATTTAGAGAAAATTGAATAAATAAGGGTCTCTCTTGAAATCTAGAAATGTAAAGTTCATCAGTAAAGATAAAGCCTCAAGCTTTGGCTTTGGACCAAAATGAACACGTTAAAATTACTTCACCACACAAAAACAATTGTAACCAAGTCTGGGGATCAGGCCATGTTTTCTATATGCTTTCTGGGTCGCTACATCCGAATCCGCTGTCCCTTTTACTCCATCACATCAGGGTTATGACAATCTCAAAAAGTATAATAAATGAAAGATATTTCTAACCGAGGGGCCATACCATGTTACAAATATGTATAGTATTTGGGGTCGCTGAAACTGAATCTGAAGTCCATTTAACTTCATTCTATCATATTTTTTAATTGATAGAGAAGGTAGCATCGGCCCCTGCCGGGAGAACACTCATCATGTTGTTGTATGGCAGATAACTAGCCTTCTCTCAAAGCACACGCAGGTTTTTCTAATTTTTTCAAGTTATGTTAAAAAACTGATGTGATGAAGTTAAGAGGACTTCAGATTCAGTTCTAGCGATCTCAGAAACAAATAGATAATCTGGTCTGATCCCTGAGTTAGAAAGTTTTCATTTTTTATATTTTTTGATATTATGTCAAAATCCTGATGTGATGGAGTAAAATGGATCCCTGATCCGGATTTAGCGACCCCAAAAACCTAGAATACATGGTCTGATTCCCCGACAAACACATTTTTTCTGTGGCTGTGTTATGAAGTATTTTCTAGATCATAAATCATTCAAAAAAATCCACGTCTATGATATAATGTAAATTACCGTGAATTAACTCATTGTGTTCATTGGCAACAAGAACTAAAAAGTTATGGAATGTCAAAACATTAGGTGTATTATTGTTTGTCTTATCATACCACTCCAGAAACACAAAAAATACGTCTCACTTTGTAACATCCTGATCAACAAAGCCTTAGTTCACGTGTGCTCGTTAAATGTATTTCTCTTTATTATTTACATGGTATTTCCCAGAAATGTAATAATTCGTTGCGAGTTTTATCTTCCTCGGAATATGGTGTTGACGAAATTTCTTGGATTAGGAGCATTGGCAGCTAGGGTTTCTAACAATGGAACTGTGGAATCAGAAATTCCAGAAGAAATGAAATATGGTCTTGCCGTAATAAATGCAAGAGACAGAAAGAAAGAGCTCCCTTCATTTTCAGTTCTCATAATACATCGAGTTATATTGTATTATTGAAAAACGAAAAAAAATTGAAGCGTGTTCGCAGAATTGAATTATACCGTCTAATTTTGTGTAATATCTTTCTGATAACCTGCGGCACAACATTAATACCCACGTTCATCTGTAAAGAATCTGGGACGAAATCGTGTATTGAAAACGGGATCAATGCAATTGGTTTTCCGAACGTTTTCTGTATAATTCTCTTGTGAGATTCCTCGTATGCGGAATTTAGAACACCGAATTTTCCAATATGATTTTCACAGGACATTACTAAGCGTGATCCGCATCACAAAACATGATTTCTATGTAGTTTCAACGGGTCTGGGAAATGAAGCCAGGGTAGGATTGGAAAATGCGACCGGGACAAACTGTTTTGAAATTATTACTTTTCTCCTGTTCCATTAAAAAACTCTACCGCAAACCATGGAATATCCCAAGAGGCGATTTGGTATTTAAGTAAACCCAAGAGCGTCGACCACTTCTGTTTCTTTCGAATGAAACTCGATTCTTATAATTATCTTCAAGAGAAATTGGAAATTACCCCTTGTTTCATTATGCAAATGAATTTTTATTGTTAATTTCAACTTATATTTTGATCCTAATAAAAAGTAAAGGGAAGTAAATAACTTAAGACATTGAAATAAAATATGAGAGGATTTTAGTATATACTTGTAATATAGTATTATTCTTAATCTTGACCATTTCCACTTTTAATTACTAGGCCATATAGAGACCACTTTGATTGTTTACAACTGAATAACTGTAGAGGGAACACGACACGTACCCCCATCCAGAAACATCCATGCCCGAGGTGTGATTCAAACCTGCGACCCTTCAAGGCAAGGCACCTACGATCCTACATTCGCAGCAACCTTGGATATCCAGGCCGCCTTTCGACTGTTTGAAAGCTTAATTCTTCAGGCAATTTTCTGTAATGACGAGATAATATACGAGGTACAGTGGGGGTTAACTTTTGGCTTACCTCAACAAACATTCCTAACGAAAAATATGATTGGTGGTATGGATTAGTAGTCAACTTCTTCCCACTTACCAGACGTCTTCCCCTCCCTAGAGTTTTTTAAATATTAATTTATTTAAGATCGCTATAAAACAGCTCAGTACATGAGCTTCCACTAATATTTACACAATTTTACTACGGTTAGATAAGGATCTATCCATTGTAAATATACACTATAAGTAACGATATTTTTCTTGCTAAGTGCAAACACCCAAGAACTAGATGCGATGTTGACCCTTGTGCTCCAACCCGGGGACATGTCTGTGGGTCGATTTTTCTAAAAAGGTGACCACGACTTAGTTTGACGGGTCCGATCCTCAGTCTGGTAAGAATGTCTTGCTTGCTCCTACTAATTTGCATTTTAGGCAATTTACTTTTTCCACTTTCCAATTTACTATTTAGTCACATTTCTACTCCATCTTCTGCAAAGCAGAAGAAATACTAAAAACTATTGATATGAATTCTCAAAATATAGACTTCCCAAACATAATTATATTCTCTGAATCGATGTCCATTGAAAGCTGTAGAAAAGAGAGATTGGAATAACATCTTTATCCAGAAAAGTTAAGAATTTTTATTTAATTACCAAACCAGAATTGGTAGTCAAATCATATTTGTGTGGATCCCTTCTCACAGAGGAATTTTCTCGGGCTTTCTCTAAGTTTCTTTACCTCACAATTCTCTAGCCTCTGCCGTCATAACCACCACCATCCACAACGTCTCTGGGTCTTCCCATGCTTCAACTAGCACACACACACTCATCACACAAACGTATTCGTACATGCCAGTAACGAATCTGTTCATTTTCCGAAATACTCCCTCCAGAATACTTTATTTGCTCACCCTTTCTTCACATAACCTCCTGGAAATTTTACAACTGACTCTTCATCTGAGACTTGCAGTTGGTTGCCACCTTCTGCAAGCCCGTGATTTTGAATCGGAGGGGGGATGTACAAAAATTATGTCATAATGAATGTTTTATTTTTAAATTATCCTGTTAATTATATTTTATATGAAATAATAGGGATTTTTAATATTTTTTACAATATAGGAATAAATTGTCACCTAACGACGCATATTTTCCGGTCTCTATTTTCTAGACCGTAGAATCTAGGAGTAAATATAATAATATATATTTTATGGGTTATAAACATTCATGGCACAAAATATAAATATTACAGTTATTCTATAGAGAAAAATGCCATGAGACTCAAGCGCTCGAATCGCATTATATCTCATTACGGCGGCTTTCGAAATTTTTCCGTATTGAAATTATTATTTATTGAAATAATAATATTCAGGAAGGACAAATAATTTTAATGTGAAACAGTGAAATACGATTTTTTTCACTCTATAGTGTGGACTGATTGCCACTAACCAAAGCAAATACCGCTATCATGCGCATCACATCACGTTCTTCTGCCACAACGAATTTAATTGCTGGTATAACCATAAGATTTTCCATATTAACCCGGAGTCCGGGAATTACTTCTGAAACCCAGAGACTCCGGGTGAAACCTCAAGAATTGGCATCCCTTCTTGCAGTGCAACAGTCAGACTGGTTGCCTTCCACCCGCTAGGGCCAGGGTTCTACTCCTGGTCGATCCATGTCGAATATCTTGTGCACAAAGCAGGATCGCTGCTGGATTTCTCGGATCCCGTTTCCATTACTCCCCATGCTCTCAATTCTCCATCTTCATGCTCATAACTCTCATAATTGTTACGTCTCAACGTTAATGCCTTACCTCGCCCGGCTGACCGTCTGCCCCTCCTCCACCCATCCTCGGGGCGATATTACTCGCCTTCCACAGCTGCAACCGGGGTTCAACTCCTGGTCGATTCATATGTGGGATTTGTGGTGAACAAAACGGGTTTGCGATACGTTTTCTCGGGGTTCTCCTGTTCTAAATACCTTAACTCGACGGGCGGCCGTCCGCACTCCGCCATCTCTCTCCCCGGCGAGATCCCACTCTCATTGAACTTCCAGTCGATGGGGTTGCACTTCGGGTCGATCCTTGTGAAACTTTTGGTTGACAACAGTTTTTCTCAAGAGTCTCCGTTTCCCCCGGCCTTTTCGCCATTGCTTCACTATCATTCGTATACTTGATAATCACCTACCAATCAAAATCAATCCCCATTTTTAGATTCGCGCATCAGACTGTTATCATAGAATAACTATGTATCAATATAGAATAACTAACTCATCAACCATTCAATCTATCATCATTTACTTCTCCAATCTTTGCTGGACTGTCCTAACCCAAGAACTCAGCCAATCGCCGTCCTCTTTACCAATCAAACCGCTTACCTCATTTCCATCCCCTATCCTAACATACACGGTTCCCATATCCAACCGTCTCCCTCTGACTACCTTCTAATTAGCCTCCTTCTGCAACACTCCATTCACCGCCCCCGCCTAACTGCCCGTGCGCCGCCCCGTCGCAGCGCCGTGGATCCGCCGCGCGTAACAGAGGCTGCGCGTAGGCGCTGGCGACGCCGCGTATTAGCCTAATGGGCGCGCCGCCGCCCGCCGCGTGCAGCGCTTAGTGCGAATCGCCTGAAAGATGGCAGCGCGCGTGACGCCCACCGCGGAATGGAAACGCGCGAGGGGCGAGCGCGAGAGTATTAAGAGGGAAGTGTAATGTGAAGGGGGATGTTTGTTACACATGTGCGTCAATTCACGACTTATCCAATGGCGGAATTCGGCTTTGTGAACTAAAACTCGTAGTTTCGTGATTAATGGAACAAGTTAAACAGATCATAAAGAAAATTCTCTAATCGTAACTTCTATCTCTACTTACCATCGTCCAGAAAATGTCTTGTCATTCCGCTCTCATTCTTACATCTACAACTAGAAAGCCCTCGTTATAACTTTTCTCCCTCAAGCTTCCATTTTGACCTGTGTCTATTTTAATTTTTCTTAGTATCTTTCCAGATCTGCTTAATACTTTCATTCTTTCCTAGTTTCGCTAGTTCCTCTCATACTTAACCACTCCTTTTCCCGCCTCTATTCACTTTATTCCAAACCAATATTTTTTCACTAGATATCTTGGTGTACAATAATCTAGAGACAAACTCATATATTAATTTTCCTGAATCCTGTCTATTTCTTCAGTAATAAAACGTATTACATTGCAGGAGATGTGCACTACTACAAAACTGTAGATAGTCAATTAGTGTGAGAAAATCAATGCGATTTTTTATTATTGGATAATTGTAAATTTAGATAATTATAGCTCACGAAAAGTGGTTTATATTTGATTTGCACGTCGTATTTGACAAAGAATTTATAACCCTTGCAGTTGAGTACCCTATTAACTATTCAGGTCAGTAGATGTACATTATTGGTGAGAATTTAATACAAATACCAAACTGAAATATCTAGAAATACATAGAATGCAGTAAGTTTTTTTGCCTAGTTCTGAAGACAGCTTTTCATAGAGTGATGATTGATGCCACTTATATTGTAATAAAACAGAAAATTAACACTTACAATTTCTCAATATTTTCTCTACATTCATATCGCATCACTTCAAAGAATTATTAAAGAAGTGGGAACATCATAAATTGTAAGGTTGGATCTTCAATGCTGGAGACTTCAGAAATAAATTTCCTTCACAAAACGAATGTGTATTTGTACCGACTACACCAGCAATAATATAATATATTATTGTTTCAAAATCCTACCTAAATACAATTTAAAGCAAAAACGTTTGCAATTACGTAAAGTAAAATAAATTACAATAGTCAATCTGTATGAAAAAGGGGTCTCGTCGTTTTACTTCATCATTTATATGCCGGATATATTTTCAGCCTGAAGGAATACGAGTCTGTAAAAGCTTAAGATTGAAAGACAAACTTCCCGACCGTAACGTCAAGACAAAACGCCCTGCAGCGATCAAGACGAAGTGAAATGAGGCGCTTCCCGAAATATGTAGCGACGTGGGGAGCAGCGTTAAGTTGTGATGTAATAGGAAAATCTCGCGAGGAAATTTACGAAATCTCTCACGAGAAAAAAAGTGATTACATGTACCACTATTTTGTTGGAAACATTGGTTTCGCTGCGTTACATACATTAATTATTTCAGAGGTTCAGTAAAATATCCAACCTTTGAGATTTGCAAATTTCAATATCTTTGTGCTTTCTTTACATCTGATTGTACATTATCACACACTCTAAAAAAGTCAAATCTTAACACCTCTTGCACCGTTAGACCTCTCACTTCACTTTCGTAAGATCTTGACGATCCAATTACGATACGATTAATCTCCGTATCTTCTGGTCGAAAAACACTTTAACCGTTTTCACGTCATTGTTAGCATCGTATTTGATTTGCGGTCCTCGTAGACGAAGTCTTTAGGCTGGGCAGAACTATTATCATTGAGGAACTGAATCAATTTCTTCTATGTCTGTTCCCACGTACTCTTTCACTTATCATAAATGTTGTCGGGGCCCTTTACCTGAAAACCTTCAGGCTCATATGTGTTTGCTATATTGAGGTGTAATTTTTTAAGTGAAAACATTATTGAATTTGCCCACCTAACCAAAGTTACGAGATCGGTAGAAGCTGACTTGATTTGAATTCACTGAATTCAGTGTGAATGTTATAAAAGGAAAAATAATTTTATAACAGATCTTCACTTCGACCTCTAGCCTCTGAACTGTGCGTTACAGCTTTTGAAGCCTGATAAAATTAGTATTGTAACATTGACAAGCGTTGAGACCTTTAAAAGGACATGCAAACCTTTAAAATACTATTTCTGTCACCATTCCTTCACGTTAATTTTTCATAGATTTCGAATGACGACTCGTTTCCGATCACCCATGCTAAGCCGTAAGGATCCCCGAAAGAGCTAAGTATCCTAAAATGTAAAAGAGAATGACGGAACTCGTATTTCGGGACCAAATTTCAAAACAATAACAGGATAAAAAATTCAACGATATATTTAGAGTAATAAATTGTCAACTCTTGATAAGAAGCATGGTGCACATTGCACTCTTATTTTGACAATACTTTATTTTAATACATATTGACGAAATTACACAATTACTTGGCATAAAGTATAATTTTTCCTTTGAAAATCATTGAAGAAAGAAATAGCGGATTTACTTTTTTAAATTTGAAATAAAGCATATGTTGAAGCATTTCAGATTTTTAACTCTTGAGTGGTTTTCTTCGAAAACAATGCTGTAGAAGACGTTAGCATCAGACTTGCAACGAATACTAAGGATAAAAGGAGCATTCTCCCGCACAGGCTTTAACAAGACGTAAATTGTATCTTGACGAGAGCTGTGGGATTGAAGATGCGATTAAACTTGATCCTGTGTGTCTTGCTTCTCATAATTCTTCTCCCGGGTAATCCCTAATACAATTTTAAGCCACTCTCGGAAGCATAGAGTAAACTCTGAGAAGATTTTTCAGTAAAATGTCTCAAAAACGTTTGTATACATACGCTTAGCAAACGAAAACTTCCAACCAACAGCATTACACATTTCAATGTAACAAAAATGTGTAATATTATGAAGGAAATTTGCCAGCAAGAAATGAAGGGTAATTTAATTTTAAATATAAATATTTAAAAATAAAGAATACCAAAAGTGTTTAAAAAGTTAGTTCTCTGGGTAAGTAATCAAAAAATACATGAATACCTAAAAAATTAAGGTAAAAGAGGTTAGAACAAAACATTAAACTCACAATATGTATTAATTCAAGGTCGTCTGTAACTGTCAAAATCCTGTTATTTTCGTACGACTGTTTATGAACTTGCAAAATATAAAATCGCCTCATTCCATTTTGCCTTAAGGTAGTTTCTACGAAGTTTCCAAAAGCAAAGTATCATGCTCTGCAAAACTTCCTCAAAACACGATGACGGAGGGCATGAAATAGTTCAGCTTTCTCCTTGCGTTGTTGGGGAATTAGATAAGTTCTTTGAGGGGGGGGTTAAAGTCTTGCCGTTATTTTTTTCAGATTATGAATGTAGGTACTACGAAGTTGTAGAGTGATACAGTTGATGAATATAATTGCAGTTAATAAAAAGAATACTTATACTATATTTTCAGCAGTTTATTCTTACATTTCACCTTTTCGATGTAAATAAGAATCAGGCAGGTGTCATTGAATACACAAAAATATTATAAAACAAATATGGAAATAATAAATTGCAACCAACTCTTGAAATAATTTTCTTTCGATTAATATACCAATATTCTGACGTATTGTGTACGATAGAATTAAACGTAGTGTAACATTGACTTCTTCATAAATTCATTGTTGATAAACTTTTAAAGAATTGAACATAATGTTAAACATGAATCTCAAATATTAAGTTCTACAAGGTATTACCATGATTTAAGTTATTGAAAATGATTCAACATAAATAACCAATACATTAACTCTACCTTCTTATATAAATTCTTCCATTTGGTAATTTTTTTCCACGGTACTGAAAACTGTTTGAATGGCAAAATATGTCCTTAACTTGCTTTTGTGTTAGGTTTTATCTAACCATTGTTATGTGTTGTATGCAGAAACAGTGTGGAATAAATTAACAAGATTCTCTTACAGACGGACTCTGCCTGCGACTTTTGATCTGCATTCCACATACGAGACTTGACCACAGCTGTTGACACACGCAGTGTTGCCAAATCAGCGGAATTCCCGCCGTTTTCAGCGGATTTTTAACTCGTACGTCGGAAAAAATTAGTTTCGCGGACAGTGCAATAAACGTCGGAAATTAATAAAGACGGAAAATAAGCGGAATTTCAAATCTTCACTATTAAGGCCTGGACACATAGCGTGTTCGAGCAGAAACATTTTAAAATAATAATAAAAGACAGACAATTCAGTCTACATAAGTGCGTCCCTTATTATTATTTTAAAATATTGGGGCTCGAATACGCCAATAACGACGGCTATGACCAAGAATAAGAAATTGTCCTGATCTATTTCATGCATTTATAAGCATTTGTCCTTTTCTATCATTATTTTCTATCGTTTGCTTTAATAGAATAAATTAATACAATATTTAAATATGGAAAAATAATTTACGTTTAGCGGATTTAGGCGGGAAATTTAAAACCAGTTCAGCGGATTTTCGGCGGAAACTGAAACGAACATGGCGGAATCCCTCTAAACACATCTGGTAACACTGGACACGCGGAAACACGAAATACGTAATCAACCAAGCGACTACAGATTCCTACTTGGAGAACGCATCAAGAATAAATTTGGTTTAACCTGAGCTAACTGCATGGGTGCGCTCTTTGAAGTAAATCTCTCATTCCTCAGCATTCTAGGAAACGTGGGAGACCTGCATCTGACATCAACCGACATATTAATCTCCTAGAGCTTGTATGAGTATATAGAGATTTTAGAAGTTCTTAACTTAATAAATTACGATGTTTCATAACTTATTAAATAACATTACCTTCATCGTTTGGCTTCGAGTTGATGTTAATTTCATAACAGAAATTGGTAACTAGCAACACGGAGAGAGCCAATGAAAAGGGTTGTGTTAACATGAAAAGATAACATGAAAGCCGTCAAACGAGATGTGTTAACATGGAAAGATAACATGAAAGCCGTGAAAAGAGATGTGGAAATGAGAGACGATGGATGTTGGATAAAACTGAATGAAGAGTGAAGGCAAATCGTGTACATAAAATATCTTAAAGAGAATATTTTTGTTATTTAAGGTCGCATCAACTTCTAGGTCATTAGCAACCACTACTGCTTGTAATGGTATGGTAACTGTGAGAATGACACGATATGATGATAGGGGTGAAAGGACGAACACAATACAACCATGCCCGAGGCGGGATTCGAACCCACGATCCTTCGGTCCGCAATCGCTACGGCACTACTACCTTAGCGATTTCGGCCACCGGGTCGGTAAAAGAGAAAATTGTGTTGCCGAAAAGGTGTATATATAGAGAGATAGAAAAATAGATAGAAAAGAATGAGAGAGAGGAAATAGCGAGAGGGAGAGAGCGAAATAGCACGGAAATTTGCATTACTAGACGAAGAATTACCTTGAGATGTATCTAAATTTCTAAAACAGAATTCGAAAACGGGTTGTTAGTCAGTTTTTTATAATAAATAATACAATTTCACAAATTAATTTATTTCGTATTGCTTTGCGTCGTAATTTTTTTTCTAGCTGCCAGGGGCTTATCAACTTTCATGGAGAATAGTTTTGTTAAATGGACACGCGATATGGCTGTAACTGTTGTTTCTTAAAATAAAAGTGAGGTTGCAAATATGAATGAAGAAACAATCCATTCGATCTAGCTCGTGTTGAAGAACACTCAAAGTCGCTTTGGGTCTTGAAGATCCACCGGTCAGAGATCCGATGTCGACCTACCGTTGGCTAGCAGAGTTCCCCCAACCAGGTATCTCTCACCAGCTGGGCACTACCCCTGCCGGGACAAGCTGTAAGCTCCCGAACCGGTCTCTCGGTATGTGTGATAGTGTGGTACATGTCTGTCGAAGCGTAGCACATGTATTGCCAAGACTCGTACGTATGTGTACATATGGGGTGAGGACAGAACAAGGAAGAGGTAGGATTGCAATCGGTCTGTGACCCGTTTGTTAGTACTGCTCCGGCATTCGCCTGGTGTTTATCGGAGAAATCACGGAAAACTACTGATCAGAGCAGCTGTCCGCTAGAATCCTCACGCAGACAGCGACGGAATTCGACGTAGCTGTTTAGCTAGTGACGAAAATCCTTCCACCGTCGGTGAAGGACCTCCCAGTCAGAGGCACTGCAGTGACATCAATTTATATCCTGAGCCACATCTGCCGGTAAGGTATTTCGAAACATAATGTCTTTGGGCACAGTTTTGCCAGCTCTGACAATCCTCTCCGTAATCAACGGGCTCGACCATTGAAAGTCTGGTTTGCGGATGGACTGAGAACCAAAAACACAATATATTGAAACCTACGAAATAGTCCCGACTGGCAGTGTGCAGCTCAAACGTGAGTCGTAAGTGCTAAGGTAAACTAAACTTGAAGCGTAACTGAACTACATTTTTGGTAGTTTAATGCGTTTAATTAGTTATCAAAAGCGTTTGAAACGGGGAGCGCCGACGAAAGGGACGTCCTAAATAATACGCTGCACCGATATTTTAAGCAATTTTAAATCTTTTCACTTTCATAACACACCAATTTTTAATCAATTTACTTTTTATCACATAAAAAAGGTCGATTGAGAAAGAGTGTGCAACGTAGCGATTCCGATGTATAAAAACGCGCCCTAAAACCAACACGAACGGCGGTGAATCGCGGGCCGCTTGCGTTGCAGCACCCCATTAGTGAAGGGTCTCCTGGCAATATTTGCTCGCGAGTTTGGAATTCGTTTCCGCACTTTGTGCTTTGTGAGGCCGCGCCAGTGAGAGCGTTAAATTCGTTTTTGCCGCCAATCGCAGCGCTAATCACGTTAATCGCCCGTCCGCTGCCGCAGCTTTTGACAGCCCTCGCCCCCCCTGAGGCCCTTCGCCCATCCTGCAAGGGGCGGTGCCCTTCACGCCTTATGGTGGAAATGCTATGTTGAAAATCAATAAAAACTTGTTTCGCTTTAGGGTCCTTAACTCAATTTGAATTTTACTAAAAAATAATTGAGCACTCTCAAATAAATTTATTCGTGTTGAATATAATTAAATTGATTAAGTAGTGTTCATAGGCTGCGCCCTATATTAATGGATTGCCCGCTAATTTGGGGGAGGGGTCTTGATTCCCTGTTGCTCATTACAACGTAATTTGTGGCAAATTAATGATTTCATAATTGCTGCACAGGAGCCGTTAAAAATATTACTGAATAATAAAATGAGTACATACTTCTGTTTGGAAAATATCAATTTTTACATGTTAACGTAACTTTCTTCAATTCTTATGTCTATTCCAAATACCATCGTGAATCAGATATATACCTCGCCGGTTCGTTCTGTTTCATAAAAGGCAAATTTGCGATGAATAGACTAAAATCAATGATAATAATAGCTCACAAATTTCTATATAAAATTATCGGGAAAATGCACAGTAAACGTTATTTCTCGTAATGGACTAGCATTTCCGCAGAACTGAGTCAATGAGCTAATTTCAAAATTATGACGCTACATTTTACATTTTAAATCACTAAATTGGAACGTTTATTTAATAACCATCAAATTATAATAAATGGAACTGACGATCACCCACATTCATCGAGGTGTCGATAATCTGAATAAATTCGCCCTAATGTAATGCCGTTTCAATATTTACTTTTTACAAAATGTTTTATAGACTGTTAAATCACATTTAGTTTACATCTGTGGTTTATTGAATGCCAAATGTTTAAATCTTTTCTCTTCTAATTTATTTTCTCATTATTATTATTATTATTATTATTATTATTATTATTATTATTATTATTATTATGATTATTATTATTATTATTATTGTCCTTACATTATTCACAGTATCTACTTGGTCGGTATGTCAATCACACACAGGTATGATTGACCAGGTGTGTGGTTGCTTTACTGAAGGTTCAGATGGCTTCTGGACAATACGGCATGTATTCAAAATGACTGTCTTTCTTTTGCATATTATATACATCCTGTAATTTTCAAGTGAAGGACATCTCCAGTGCCCGACAGATGTTCATAATTTTTTTTGCATCTCGACCGTATCGACACCGAGGGCCTATGACCAAAGCCTAAAGCAAGCAGATAGTACACGAGCTATTCCTCTATCACAATGCATCACCTACATTATACCAATCAAGTCCGCGCGAGCCGGTCCGGATCACTCCCGTAGCTGATATTATTTATAGGCACCCAGTGTCACTTTACTGAAGTTCCACTGAGTTTGCGACTTCATAGCGAGATCGGTATTCTTCCTGGATCTTTCTTGATGATTTTTCCGATTTTGTGGCGGTATTGCGTATTAATATATCGATAAGCGAAAACCTGCTGTTGGTTTCTATCAATGTACGTTATATCGGCGTCTATTTGCCGCGACATGTCTGTCAGTGATAATGGAACGATCCCAGTAGAGTGTATGCTCACTTACTTTCCAAGGCACATTCCTGAGGCACATATTTATAATACCGGCACGGAAGTGGCGAAGTAACCCGTTCTCAACCGCCCAATAAATTCGCGTTTACCTGCCTTCGCCACGTTCATTCATGCCTCTTTTTGTATTCGATTCAGCTAGTGTACCGCGTGGCTGCTACATCCACTTGTCACGTGTTGGATAGTTTCGCTTTGCAGCCTCACATCTTCTACACCGAGTCGGAAGTGAATGGTATAGAAATCTCTCAAATGTGGTTTTCTGTATTTCAGTGTTGGTACCACTTGGTCATGGATAGCTATATGAAGGCTTTCTGTCTCCGGAAAGAGATCCCCGTGCATGGAGCCATGCGTGCGACGCAGAGATGTCGACTTCTGGTTTACTCGCTCGTGAGGGCTACCTCCATGCAGTGCCTTTGCTTTCCATAAGGTTATCTCTCTTCCGTTTCAATGCATTGGTTGAACAGCGGATCCAAGCTTTTCAAGTCAGAGCGACTATAGTTATTATCCCCAGGCTGCGCTCCACTGCTTGCTGAACTGCTACCCACAATGTATCCAAGAGGGTAACTTCTGATGTGAAGCAATTTGAGAGCTCGTGTAGATTTATGAGATCTACAATACTCGCCCTCCTTGCGACCTTGGGGAAGGGTAAAACGCTCAGTACTTGAATGGGGATGAGTTTTCGGTTGTGAGTCATAGCGTTCTCTTAGATTGTTCTTCTAGACGTTTGTCGGAGGTACGGTATTGCTCCATTAATAACGCCAAAGGAAGTATGTCAGCACTGAAATGAACAAATGAATGATGCCTGCAACAAGGTTTCTAGAAGAGGAGTTGAGTTTGTTAAGAGTTCCCATGCAATCGTTTACACACTTCATGTTGGTTTAGTATGTTCTTAGTAACATATGTGTTGTTGATTCGGAGGACAGTTGTAAAACCAAGTATTTGTAAGTTTCTAAGTTCCATTGAAGCGGTAATCGTTGGTTAATTATCAGTTTCACAAATTTATAACTTGCATATGACCCCGAATGATATTTCACTCTCCGCACTATTCCAAACCGAATTTCGTCCTTTAATGTCGTCAGTGAATTTCTCCGTCACGTTTATAGTTGCCGCCATATGACTCTTCAGTGTCTGCATAGAGCTTCAGCGTCATCCATGTAAAGGGGATGTGGAGACCACGAAGAAGAGTTGAGTTACCCTTTTTAAGAGCGAATTCCATAAATTAGATGAATCAAGCTAGAGTAGAGAGGGGATTCAAGGCTAAACAGAACAAATAAAGGGCTTAAAGAGTCACCCAGGAAAATCCCCTCGGCGGATTGTATAGTATCTGTGTGGACGGATTGTTTTCCATAGAGAAGATACAGTTTGTATCTCATTCGACTCATCGCAGTTTTCAGGAAGTTTGTGGATAAACGGTGGACCTTGTATACAATTCAAACATGAAGGACCAAGAATGGGGCACGGCTGTCGAATGCTTTAGCGTAATCTATGTAGCATTGCGTAACAGGTTTCTTTGTTTTTTCAAGCACTTGCCCCATAATTACAGAGTCTATAATAGTTGCCTCCTTGCATCCCTGAGATCCAGGGTCTACATCCTTTCTGTCATTTGCTAAGAAGTTCTGTTCCTTCAATGGATTATTATTATTATTATTATTATTATTATTATTATTATTATTATTATTATTATTATTATAATATATATATAATAATAATAATAATAATAATAATAATAATAATAATAATAATAATAATATAAAACTCACAGATTTTGAATCTTCAGCGAAAGGTTTCACGGAGGTAAGTTCTGACGACAAATAGAAATATAAATTCCCTAATAAAATTAACAAATGTGACATTTATGTAAATATTGAATCTTTCCTAAAATTCATCTTTGTAATAATTTAGATTGAATCTTAATAGATAATATTTAATATTTATTAAAAAAATTGTCACTGTTATTGATATCAACAATTTTTTCTTTGAACCCAATTTTTATCCACAGACAGGAAAATTGCATGTAAGAATTATTTTACATTTCAAAGCTACTAGCTTTCCTCGAAATTAGTACGTTAGGACAAACACAAACATTTGTGTAAAATCTCAGCATAAAGGTAAACTATAATATTTGACATTGACAATTAATCTGTTTTTGCCGTACCTAATATAGATAGTGCTCTTTAAATTTAAATTTCAAGCAGAAAGTATTGTATTCGAGGTAAAAAGGGAAACAAATGCTATGAGTGGTAAAATGGGCATTTTATTTTTCGTGAAGGGAATGTTGCGACTCGATGGCGATAGGCTGAGTGTCACAATCCTATGAGCAAAATCAAATCATAGCTACCACGTGTGGCATACACTATTTTTAGGCACACCTATTAAACTTCCTTTATTTCAATTAAAGAACCATAAATTACTTAATTGGCTGCTGTGTTACATTAAGACCAATAGTAGCAGATGCGGTCAGACGACTTTTGTTCCGTTCACAGTGACACGAACCAAAACAATTGAACATAGTATCACTTTTGGCACTAGTGCTTAAAATCGAACTTTTTGCGCGCTGTGCATGGCCTGCACAAAATCACTATTAATAGTGTCTGTCTAAAAATATATTTTTATTCTATTTAAAGTCTTGTGTTTCTTGATTGTGATATTAATTTTTCATTTTGGTTAAAAGTGATATATTTTGTTGATGGGTCACAAAATACGGTAATTATAACAGATGCGGAAACAAATAATATTTAATATTGTTAAAATTGTAAATAGATTTAAATCTTTAAAATACTGTGATAACACAATAAAACAAGCGATGCAGGCTTGATCTAAGAGAGAAAAATACCCCAGTAACAGTTGTATTATTCAACAGCTAGAAAATCAAGAAAGATAACGATTTTCACAGTAGTCAAGGTAAGACAAACTGTGGTCATGTGATGTTAAAGAAACGCCTTTACAGAGAAGTTGTATAGTGATCTAGTGCGGATATTGTGAAAAATATATTGTATAATACAGTTGAGGGAATTTAAACAATGAATACAAATATTGTTTCAGTTTGATACTACGGAGAAAGTAAGTTGTATTTACCATTATGACGTTATTAATATCAATTTAACGTTACTGTGAGAGTTGATATTCAGGACAGAAATTGGCGTGGATCTTATTTATTATTTATTTAATAGGTAATTATTACAGACAAAATTAGCTTACTTGATCCTATGTGGCTAGGCCGAAGGCCTTTAAGCCATTACAATACCTACATCCTTTCGCGTTCTAATCTTTCGAATTCTGGTATTCACCCCAAATGGTCTCTCCATCGCATCAAAGCCGCGGAAAAGAGACCATAAGGTACGGCTCAGGAAAAAACCCCTGAAGGGGGAAAAACCTGCCGTCAGAAGCCGAGTACATTCTAATCTATCCGACGTTTATTTTAGCTATATTATTTTCTGGCGCGGGCGTCCCGCCGTCTCCTTCTTAATTCAATTGGGATTGTGGATCTTAATACAAGGGAGAACAGCGTAGTATGTTGTTTTCGGACGACTAAAGACCGACTTCAAATGAAGACTAAGTTTGGTCGTATTAAAAGACAGTGATATTGTACATATTGTGGCCATACGCTCGTCGGCAATGCCAGGGACGTCTAATAACAATTTGATATTCAGATCAATAAGATAACGATTTACATAAGGTAGATGAAGTCAAGTTGTACTGAACAGTATTTGGTAAGCTTCGGTAGAGCTCGATTAATAGATAATGGTCTGAGGTTTACATAAATGAATTCAAAGCAAACTTAAATTTAAAACGGTAATTAAATCGAGTATATTATTTTTAATTGGCTTTACCTGATACTATAGAGAAATTATAAGACAATTATTCCCCGTCTTTTATTTTAATTTTTAGTAATACTGTTTGGTTTATCGGATTATTTTTTAGTTACAGCACTCTTAAATACAAAATTTTAGAAATCTAGATTACCCGAATGATGGGGGGTACAAGCACGGGTCTGAGCTCTCTGATTTGTTCCGCAACTTGCCTAAAAGTCCAGGTCATTTATAAGATTGGGAATTTCAAGACATTGCTTTATTGGAAATTTGGTGCAAAGCATTCTTGAGGCACTGGCATCGCCTAGATCTGCTCCTTAGGAAGCTGTTTGCCACCGGGAGCAGATTTTGTATTCAACCGCCTCATGAAATCTATAGTCGTGAATTAGAGGAATAATAATAATAATAATAATAATAATAATAATAATAATAATAATAATAATAATAATAATAACCACATAGAGATAGAGTATTACACAGTGTTATTTTTAGGGCCTTGTTTCAAAAGGATGGGACATGACTGAATTAATGGACGCATTTTCAACGATATGAGCACTTTTATATCTTATTTTATATATCACAGAGCGTTCTACGGATATAACTGATGAAAGTAGAAAATAAATATTACAACAAACACGAAGGTGCGTGATAAATGTTCGGATTACTAAATTTTTTTATCTCAAAAGGAATACAATTTTCCTCATTTAACTTTACTGCCCTTTGTGGAGCGGACAATTTTGAAACGACAAACAAGAAATTAGCCATTCTTTCTGGATGTTCATAAAATTACTCAAAGAAAAATGTCAATGGAATAAAAATGCGTCACGCGAACATTTTGGTAATCGGTAGTTCTGGCGATTATGGAGATTTATCGCCTAAACTGGTTCTTTGAACAATAAATACCTCTGAAACAGTTTTTTCAACACGTCAGTAAAATTGTTATAAAAAAATGCGTCTCCAGTAGTAGGCGGACTTAAGTTGCGTAGCTGCATCGAGTAATTGATTACTTCGTGGTTTCTGGTGCGTCAACGGCTAGGGACATTAATCCCGTGCGTGTAGTTATTCTAGCAGCCATATAATATGACACAGCTGACAGACTAGTTACTATTTGTATATATTGAATCTTAACTTGTATCATTTCGTTTTGCACAATAAACTAAAAACACCTAAAGTTGTTGAAAGCGCTCCTGCCGCCTGGTGTTCTCCCTAGCCTGCGCGACCGCTGTGGCCTCTAGCTAAACATAGAGTAAGGAGAATGCGTTGCTTTCAAGTCACTTCCGAGGAGAAAGCGATGCGTTCTGCCACTGCATGTTCGCCGCCATTATGGAAGGAGCTACGCTGGTCTTCGAGTAAGATGTATCGTTATCCTTCACAAGAGACTCTCATAACTCGCCACGTGTGTTGAACGTTTGATTATTAATAAATATTCGTGTGATATTGAACTGTAATGCGTGTCTTTAATGTGAAGAATGTTAGTTTTTTCAACGGAAATTTGTGGCACACTTTAACATTATGGCGTGGGACGTTGGCACGCCCATTGCATCTGGATGGTAAGAAGTGCAGGTCTCTGCGCCACAAAATGTGAATGTCTTGTCAGCGTGGGCAGCCATTCGTTACGACATATCTTCATATGAGATCCTAATTAATTTTTAAATTATTAAATAATATAAAGAATACGACGTGTTTGAAATATCTTAATTACACATCTATTACTTTCCTGTGGTAGGGGCTCCTTAAACCTCAATTACAGTACCTCTGAACTATGTAGGAATGCGAGTCGTTGTATTGTAATTTTTCAGTCCATTGTCTGGAACAGTAATGGATGACTTAATCGCGGAAGTGACGGTGTTCTTCCCTGCTGGAAGTCAGATCCGGCGCTGACCTACACGTCGGCTTGCAGGGTTTCTCTTGCAAGTATCTTCCGCCAGCAGGCCCTAAACTCGTACCGATCTCCCGATAGTATAGTGCATGTGTAAGGGGTAGGAATAGAACAAGGGTGAGGAAGAAAGATACGCGCGGCCCGTGGACCGCTTATTAGGATACTTCTCCTAGACTAGGCATTCGTCTAGTGCTGATCGGAACCGATCAGATGCAGATTGAATTCTCCTCTAGACAGCCTAGCTATTTTGCTAGTGTCGAAAATCCTGCCATCCGCTGGGACTCGCAGCCTAGACTGTGTGTACCTGAAGCCAGTACCTCGAACAAGATATCCGAAACAAAGTTTTACAATTTTTAGCATTTTTACGACGGATTTTTACAACTTACAGTTTTTTAAATTTATTGTGTAATATAAGTTAACTGTCAATTTGTACAGATAGTAACTAGGCTGCCATATTGTAAATATATGGCTGTTAGAATAACTACACTCACGGGATTAATGTCCCTAGCTGTTGTCGTACCAGCAACCACGAAATAATCAATTAGTCGATGCAGTTATGCAACGTAAGGCGGTCTACTACTAATTATAGTAGTAGTAATAGTAATAGTAATTATCTCTATTAAGAGACGCATTTTTCTTTTATGAAATCTTTTTCTAAAGTTACTTGCGCTGACGCGTTAAAAAAAGTGTTTCAGAGGTATTTATTGTTCAAAGTACCAGTTGTGGCGATGTATCTCCATTATCACCAGATCTCCTACTTATAATAATGGCGCCCAGCGAAATAATAAAGAAATCAAAATCCCATTGAAACAAAACAAACGAGACATCGATAATGTGTCGATTTGCATGACTGAATCGGTTACCGTGACATGTGATATGTCACACTTTTTCGTCAAGAATGAATCACAAAATGACCCAAAAGATTAATATAATTGGAGGAAACTTTCAATAATAATTATTTCTCCTGAAATATCAAAGAACATCATTAATTTATACATATAGAAGTTAGTAAAGAACTTCATATTATTGCAACACTAAAGCAATGAAATAAAACACAATAAAAACTACAAAGAAAAAATGTCGATAAGAAATTGTAAAAGACGGGCGCCGCGGGTATTTCATTGAGCGTTGGGGTTGGACGCCACGCGGGGCGTCGTGTCGGGGGCGTCGCGGCCCGGGTCGCGGGTCGTGGGTGGGGGAGGCGGCGCTAACGACGCCCCGCAGCGTCGCTTTGATCGGCGGCGCGTCGGCGCCACAAACGAAGGGGCGCTCGCGGGGCAGGGCCGGCACTCCCTCAGATGGGAAGGACGTGCGCTGGCCCTCTTTTTACGGAGGCTGCATTACGGGGGTAGCTCGTTCAGATATCACTTGTTAGTGGGGATTTGTTAATATTACGTCTGGGCAAGTTGTGCAAATCCTGGAAGTTAACCGGTTGAGGCTCCGTGACATCAACCGTTGCATTGCAGCGGCAACATTTTTTGAATGGTTGATATCTTAGGATTCGGGTCCAGACGGTGACGGATTTCCTAAACCAGCTTCGTAGCTAGGTCTAATTCAAGCACTGGCTGGAGGAGCTAGTGGACGGCTCCTCGGATCGGTAGTTTTTCGTGGTTTCTACGATAATTACGTGATTGGTGAAGCTGTGCTCCAACAGCAGGGCCATGGGTTGTCTGCAATCTTCCCTGACTATTTATTGTCCCCTCCTCTCTTCCCACACACATACGCGCACATACACACACACATATATACACTTATTCTTACGTGCGCTAGTTGGGAGACCAATGGAGAGCTTAGGAGCGTGTTCCGGCCACAGGAGGCTCCGGTGAAAAGATATTCGTGGAGGAGAAAACCCGCACACTCACGGATAGATTGGCACCGAATCTCAGCATCATTCGAAAGAGGAACGCCGCCATTTCTTGGGATAAAAATATTAAAGGACGGAACTAATAGCCACATTTGATACACTTGAAAACACTAAAACGTCATTGAATAAACGTGAATTTATAATGGAATATGTGTAATCTCATGGCCCTTTTTTGATGCTGTATTTTCAGCAAATTCGAAATTCAACACTGGGAGTTCATTTGTTACTGGGGTTTAGTTACTTTGGATGGAAATAAAGAAAATTACTACTGTTCGTCAACGTGCGGATTTGGTTACTTGTGAAACCAGCTCTCGCCCCAAAAGTTTCTTCTTTTGCCAGGTATTGGAGGTTTTGTGCGCTGATCTAGGGAGACACATCACACATTCCCTGCCACGGAGAATCAGACGAAGAAGGAGAAGGAGGAGGAGGCGACGAGAGTCGGAGCGAACACTTGCAACAGAAATGGACTAACATTTGATACGAAAATGCACCTCATGTCTCCTAAACGTACGAGCGATGCTGCAGAATTCTATGTATGCAGGATATCTATCACCTGTCAGCCCTTTCTCTGTATAAGAAAACAACCATCATTAATTTCTGAGTATGACAAGTATGATATAAGAACAGTCTATATAGGGCTGTAATATTATATTATGCTTACAAAAGGGAAGTTTGAACAATAATATACTGCACAGGAAGTCATTATGATATGCGATTCGATGTCTTTATTCGATTCCACGCAAGATACACTGATGCCATTATGATAAAAATGAGTTGGGCGTCAATCTGTGATGGGATTAAGGGTTACGCATTAATAATAATCAGTGTGATAATGATTTAGGGATGATACATTGTCGAATTGAACTATTGACGTGGAAGGGAATGTGTTTGTGCAAACAGTAACCCGAATGTATGATTGATTAGGGATTCCGCACCAATAAATGGAGACTGGATATGGAATGTTAAGCTGGATAATGTTTTGAATTGTTATGCAAAAATGTTAGAATTTCGTTATAAAACGGTGCTCCGTGATGGAGTGAAATACAAGTGTCAAAACACTTTAACAATGTAAAAAACAGAAGGTTAGGTGTGGTGTCATTAAAAATTAGATAGACAACATCTTACAAATTAGAATGCAGATTCACTGATAAGGCTTTTTAAATAAAAAAATGTCACCCTAGAAAGAGAGTGGAAAGAGCTCTAGAGGATTTTATTCCTTATTGAATAGGCTATTATTGATTACGTCGTTAAAGACACCGAAACAAAATTAAGAGTTGGTCATCTCTCGAGAACGCAAAAACGAATTGCCAGAGGAAGTACTTAATTGGCAGTACGGGTGACGCTGTGTCCATGGCAAAGGTGCCCACGTTTTGGTCGCCATTCTGCGACCTTCCTCAGGGCGTAATGCGACTCCGGGCGCGGGAGCCTACGCTTTCTGAATTGGTAGAGATGGTGGAAACGCCCAAGTCCTCCCATTAACAGCAAAAGTGAAACGTTCTGCAAGGAAGCGTTGCACAGAGGTTCTTGCTGCCTGAGACTCGAGAGGTTAGAAACTAAATAATAAGTGTTCATAGATATACTAAAAATATTGATTTATTGAATTAACGGATAAAGAATTACAAAAAAAACGATCGTTGCTATTGTTATTCAAATAAGTACAGTAAAAGAAGTTGTGATTCCGTACATGAAGTTGAGCTCAAAAACTTCTGCTGGAAATGGTCTTCTTCTGGGAGCGTCAAATGCAATTTTTAAGTGTTTTTAACGTTAATCAAATAAATAAGTAAAAGAAAACTAAAAATCGCATAAAAGTTAATTGGCATTGCTGGTTTCATTTTCGAAACTGAAGGCATAAAAATGAACATAAAGATCGGAAAACGTATGTATCCTTCGATGTCTCTATGGTCGTCTCAAAGCCGCAAAGAGTGGCGAAGAGATGGGGCAATGGGCGCTGCAGACCCGTGAAGGCACCGAAGCCTCCGGAGGGCGGGAGATTCTGGAGCCAGCGGTATGGTTGCGGGTCTTGCGGTCTCCGAGCCTCAGGCGGCGCCCCTTCAACTTCACTATCTTCGCCCCGCTCCGTCAATCTCCTATCCGCGCCGCACAAGCTTTGCCCTGCTCTGCTCTGCTACGCCCCACACCGCCTCTTCTCCCCGCTCCGTACTTCCACTCCACATCGCTCCGGACCGTTCTGGCTACTCCGCTCTGGACCATACCGCCGCGTCCTGCCCCGCACCACTCTGCCGCGCACGCTCAGTGCCGCTCCGCTCTGCTCTGTCCCGCTCAGATGTGTCCCGATCCTCTTTGTCCGTCTGCGCTTTGCCCCGTTGCGCTGCGCCCCGTGCTGTGTCCCCCTGCTGTGTCCCCCTGCTGTGTCCCCCTGCTGTGTCCCCCGCTGCTACGTGTTCTCTTGCTGTGGATCCTGCTGCTGTGTATACCACTCCCCTGTTTCCAGCTCTCCTGTGCCACACTCCCCTGTGTCCCGCTCCGCAATTTCCCCCTCTGCAATGTCCCGCTCCCCTGTATTCCTTTCCCCTGTGTGTCCCCCTTCCGAGTCCTGCTCCACTGCGTCCCGTTCCTCCGTGTTTCGCTCTTGTGTCCCGCTCGCTCTAACCCGCTGTGCACCGCTTTACCCCATTCCCTCTGCTCCACCCCGCTTCTCCTCTCTCTGCCCCTCTCTCCAATCCGTTCCACACCCTCGGACTCCCGTTACAATCCTTGAGCATTCCCTCGCTTCATTCCCTTTTCTGTTCGGTTTTGCCACTCCTCTCTTCTCCTCCAGCCTCTCCGCGGTCTTCCTTGCTCCGCTCCGTCGAGGGGTGACATTTCACTCTCTTTGAAGCCCAAAGCAGTAACGCGTGGTGTGAGAGTTCATTTAATTACGACCCGGAATTGAAATCTTGGGTAATTGGTTCGGAGGAAAACTTCATGTGGTGAATTGGGGCTGGGGAATGCATTCCAATGAATGTTGTATTTGTATGATTGTCGTACATATACCTTTTGAAGTTCTTAGTTAGATAATCTTACGTTTGGTGCTGTTTTCCTGTTTGATCGAAGGAAAACGTTGGTGAGTCTTTGGACGTTGGAAACTTGTTTCCGCATTTAGTTTGCTGAGCAATTTATTGAAATTAATTATCACGCTAAAGATATTGTTGAAAATAATTTAAAATGCCTCTTTTGATACCTCTATTTTTATTTTGTCAGATTTCTCTGCCAACTGAGTTTGTTCGTAAAAAAACACTTGCAAATATTGATATGATTCTATGGTTTTACAAACTTGTTTGCGTAACAGTTGAGAGATTTTAAAGTTTAATTTAACATGTTCAAAAAGTTTGTTTATGAATAAAATACCTACAATTGTGACTGGGAAATGTCTTCCTCCTCACAATTGATAGGTAAATACCGTCAAAATAATGATGTATTTTAGATCCATTTAATTAGAAATACCAAATATATACAGAAATTTGAAGGGTTATGGATTTCGGAATTTATAAAACAACAGAATGTTATGCTTACATTCTTCATTTATTTATATTTGGATATGGAATTTGTTGACAAGTGATGCATAATAGCTGGGGAAAATCAAAATTTTTAATACTAACTTCATTCTCAAATTTGATTATTTTGAAACATTAATCATTTCATTTTCCTGCTATCTTTGTATACAAGGATTTTGAGAAAATTGCAATATATTTTTAAATTGTTAATACTAAGATTAAAATTAATTCAGAAATAAGTATGTATTTATAAGATAAATGCGTGCTTGGTAGTCAAAACTACTCTGTTTTCAATGGCTAATGTCTGATGTTTGATGTGTTTTAAGACAGTCCAACCTAGCAATTTCATCTTCTCCGTTCACAACGATATTATGAATGTAATGCACAACGTTCTGCAGCCGTTGGTCAAATGCTATAGCGCCTTATCGGGGACATAAAGAAACATTGTCATTTACTTTTTAATAGTTCAACATGTACCCTAGAGAATGTAAGGATCACTTCATTTCCTCAGACTCTTGCATTATGCAGCGTTTTAGAATTGAAATGCAGTTGCGAACGATTGCAGTTACACACGGCTGTACACAATTGAAAAAAAACAGCCTAAGTAATGTCTAGGAAGCTGTGTGTTGCTCGACCTGACAAGCTAATGACATCTCTATGGAGAGTCGAAAGCGTTAGCATTCTAAAGCGGGGGAGGACGGCGGAAGAGAGACAGACGGAGGCAATGGAACGGTTTGGAGGAAATGGCACTGCTTGATGGAAAATGGGGAAGGAAAGAGAGAGATACCGGATTGGAGATAGAGGAGTGGGTGGAGATAGTGGAGCTGGTCGGAGGGTGCGGAGCGGAGTGGGTGGGTGGTTTGGTACGGACCGTAGTGGGTAGGTTGGTGCGGAGTGCAGTGGGTGGGAGGGTGCATAGCGTTGTCGTTGGGAGGGTCACTACACTCTGGGTGGGTAGGTGCGGAGCGTGGTGGGTGTGTTGGTGCGAAGTGTAGAGGGTAGGTTGGTGCGTAGCGTAGTGGGTGGGTCATAGGTTGAAAGGTGTAATTGTTCCATGGGGGCGAAGTAACGAGTGGAAGGGGTGGAGTGTAGTGGGTGGGTTGGTGCTAAGCGTAGTGGGTGGGTCAGAGGTTGAAGGGGAGGCGGAGCATAACGGGTCGGAGGGGTGGAACGTAGTGGTTTGAAAGGTACGGAGGATGCACAGCGTGCAAGCCGGTGTTCAGCGCGCGTCCGAGAGAACACAGCAGAGCGGGGCGGACGGAGCGGGGTGGTACGGGACGGGCGGGAGTGATGGGGCGGGGCGGTTTTGAGGGAACAGCCTGAGCGTTAGGGATGGGGCACGGGGGGAGGCGGGACAGAGGCCGCGTTTTGTATCGAGCAGCTGTTAGCTGTGGACAGTCGTTAACTCGGGGGCCTTTTATCTGCGCCCACTGCGGCCGCCCCCGCCGCGTGTCCCACAGCCGGGGTGATCGCTCGCTTGCATATTTATAACGGCGATGTGCCTCCGTTATTTACATGTAGGAATTAGCGAGTGCGGGGTCGCGGCCGGCGCCTGCTGAATTATTCGCGGAAAGCGAGATCGCAGACAGTGCGTCAGCCCGGACCCATCTGGACCCACTCGGTACCCCGTACCCCTTGGACTGCGCTAGTGTTGTGCCAGCGAGAGCAAATAATGGCGACAGTTTCATCGCAGCAACATTGCGAGGTATCGCTTCAATCTTCTGTTGCAGTTTTTATTTTATTATCCTAATTTGCCAGTTTTGAAGAGAGTAATTAATTGCAAATTTGATTTAAATATTCAATACATGTATTTATTTAATTGACAATGTGAGCTGTCAATTTTATTGATATTCCGTGGTTGTATCTAATAATGACGAGTTTCAAGTTAGGGTTTTAGCAAAAATCAATCTAAAGTATTGATTTTGGTAACACCTCATATTCTGTTGAAAGTTGGGCTTGCTCATGAAACATTTACTTACTTTTAACGGTCAAGGAATCTTTTCCGATTTGATGTTAGTTCGAAAAATTCGAAAAATACTAAAAATATTAACAAATAACTTGTTAGAATTATGAGAAGATCTCAGACGAAGTTTCTGATATGTATTGTCTGCTATGCATATTCGTGTATTCGAAGATGATGGTTGTTCGTATTAATATAAAAATAAAATTTATTTGGAAAGGCGTGATATTTTACTTTTGTTTTCGTATTATCTATTTTTAAAAGTTTTCAATTTTTATCAACCATTTATTTATGGAAATGTATTATTATGACCAAGAACTACGCACATCAGAGATGAGTATTTAGTTTATTTTTCCGGAATAAAGTCCCACATACAATATCCATTGTCACACTAATATTATTTTCAATTGAAACATTCCAAATTGGCCCAATTATTTTTTCATTTAGCAAGACGTAAAGTTTCATTGTTTATTTGAAATGGAAAGCAATACAACTACTTATTAATATGATGTAATTTCACAAGATACCTTTCTTAAAAACATATCTATTTGAAAAATAGTTGTTGCTCACTTTCTTTCACACAGAAGTAATATAATGCAGAACAAACGAATAGATAAAAAATAACATGGAATTTTTAGAATAGCAAAGATACGCCTCTTGGCTTGGTGCCTTGGAAGCGACTGTTCATTATGTTTGAGTTTCGGCCTTGAGTGTTTCTTCTCAATGTTCTCCAGGGAGATTCCTGGTTGCCTGTTCTCTTATCTACATTCTCCTCGAATTGCAACTGCCTCAAGTGACTCGCCAACGGCTTCCACCCAGACCCTTCTCTAGTCTTTGCTCGGACTACGCCTTCACCGAGGTCCTTACAGCCAACCTCCGAGCCAACAACTCCTCGCCTGCCTTCAAGTCTCGCGTTCTGTGACCTAGCCCTTTCTCCGGGCCGTTCACTGGCCTCCAATTCTCTCTTCCCTCTACGAAATCCCTCTCCTTTACCCTTCTCCATCCCTCCCCTCTGATACCTTCCCTCCAGCCCTCTGTCGCGCCCCACACTCATCAATTTTGCCATCTGCTCTCTGTTCTTGCCTACCCTACGCCCCCAACCGACCCAACTCTCTATTTTCTACCAACCTTCCTCTCGGTACTTCACCAGCGCTTCCACCCTGTTCTCTCCAACTCTTCCCTCTCTGCCTTCCAACAATCCTCATCTCTCCCTCCGCCCAGCCCTCCGCCCTCCAAGAACCTTCCCCTCTGTCCTCCACATTCCTTCCTCTCGGCTCACCAGCGCCCCTTTGTGTCCTCCCCAACTCTCCCCTCTGTTCTCGAGCAACCTTTATCTACTCTCCTACGTTTTTTTTGCCCTTCCACAGCCCTCATCTCTCCCAACCCTCCTCTCCGTTCTTTTTATTGCTTCCATGTGCCCTTCGCCTTCCTCTCGACTCTTCACCAGGGCCCCTCTCTGTCTTCCTCCATCCTCCTGCCCGGCTTCCTCCCTACACTCTCCGCTCACTAACAGCCCTTTCGCCAATAGGCGCGGGTGTCTAATTATTCCGAATCCTCCGACATCCCCGTCCGTGACAAACCCTAACTTGCCCCTCCCGTATCTTCTCGCGTCCGCGCCCTGCGCCGTTCGCCGCCTTTGTTTCGCCTCCGCCTCCGCACGAGTTCTGCCTCGGACCGCCCACGCGGCGTCTCCCCCCCAGCCCGCTCGCGGGCCCTCCGCCGCGCGACTCGGGTCTTCGCGGGGGCGGAAGGCAGTTCCGGGCGGCGATAAGGGCGACGCGCAGAAGCGCCAGTAATTGTGTGCACTTTGCCTGGCGGGCGCGGTCGGGCGGAGGAGAGAGAGGTGGGGAGGTAAGGGGCAGTGGGCGCGGGCCGGAGCGAGGCAGAGGACGGGGTGGGAGAGGAGGCGCCGCGCGTGACGCAAGAGAGAGCGGGTGGGGAGGAGGGAGCGGGCGGAGCGAGGAGAGAGCGGGTGGAACGGAGGAGGGCGGCGGGGCGGAGGCGAGGTAGAGTACGGGGGTGCGCGATAGGGGGGGCGTGGGCGAGCGTAGAATACCGGGGGAGGGAGGAGGGGGCGGGCGCGGGGTCGTTAGCGTGGGAGAACGGGACGGGAAGAGGAGGGGGACGGGCGCTCGTGCGGTGGCGGGCGGGACGGGGAATTGGGGGCGTGGCGGGGCAGGGCTTGAGAGCTGCGGGCGTGGACAGGGCAGGGGCGAGGCTCGGGCGTGGCGACGGGGTCGGCAGGAGATGGATACGGGGCAGCGGGCGCACTTGGACGGGCGCCTATCCCGCGCCTGGGAACTTCGCGGTCGGTGGCTCGGAAAACGAGCGCAGCCGCCAGGCGGAGAGCCCAGCCCGACCCGGCCACGGCTGCTTCGCTCTCATCACTGTTGATGGTGCCTCGGAGTGGTCCGTTCCACACGGCGGTGGATGAACAACTGTGGCAACGCCAAATGAAAGGAACCAAGAATATTCTATCCAGTGTCCATGGACACTGCTCAAGACGTTTTACTTCAAACTCCCTTGGGTCTGGCGAAATCGTGTTATAAAATATTAAAACGTTTTGGAACTGAGTAGGAGATGCATTACATTAACTCTCTTTGTATCATAATTTTAATCTTAAATTACTCAGAACTATTTGTTGCCGTGCTGTCGAATTATGCATTTATGGTCTTCATACAGTTTACTAATCTTCTTTAGTATTCAACATGGGCCATTGCTTAGTATGAAGCGATTTGATGATATTTTCAGCATTTCCAAAACATAACCGTGAATGGAACGATATATATTCGCCATCCATCCTACTTCTAAGCCATTTGCTGAGAGTACTCCGCCAACGTATGATTTTCGTGTTATTTTTACGCACGACCCCAACGCTATTGATGGAATTCTATATTCTTCAGTTGTTTGTTCTTATCCGTTAGTACTCGCTGTACTTCTCTAAACATTTCGGCTAGTTTTTCTACACTTACGGATGTGGCGCCGCTGCTTCATTGTGATTGCAAAACAAAGTTCCCCAAATACTTTAATCACGTAAGCAATGTAAAATTATTTTCTTTTCTCCGACATTTCCGTTTCTTCTTTCTCACATATTTATTCCAATTCAATTACAGTTTTAGAACTTTTTACTATCCGAATTCTTGCGATGTCATCGTGCCTACGCATTATAAGATTAAGCGAAAACCACAAAAATACTGCTTCATATCGTTTTAATATTTATTATCTAAGACTTATTAATTGAGGTAAATTTACAAATACTGGATCGTTTTAATCACTATTTACAGAATGAAACATGTTTCTGTAAATGTAATTGAAATGTTTTGTACTTACCAAGCTTAAAATATTTTTCGGCATCTTTCTACAACTATAATATTGAAAGTAAACACATTTCTTGTTAATGAAATATGTTCCTCAAAATTAGATTTTTAAACGATATCATGTACATTTTTCAAAATATGAATAATTATTTTCGTAATTTTGCCCATAATGAAAGTAATTTAAAACCCATAATCATCTAAACCACGGCTCCAAACCCCCCGAAAATTTTGCAAAGTACGCAAATAGTGCAAAGTACGCAAAGTATAAATGTGGCGCAACACGATTTGCATTGAACTCTCTCAATTTTTTAACATTGCAAAAGTTAAAAAATGCGAATAAGTGTGCGCTATTGAAGAACAGCAAGTTTTTGTAAAGGAACTCATGTGACGTATGTTGCATTTAAGTCTCGCGCTAATCTTTGCAATTAAACACACTCAAATTCCGAACTTAAAAATATTTTGTACTTTTTCTTCGCTTTGACCTCACACTCACACACGTCTGCTCGAGCTGGACCAATTCTATTTACATCATACATGCAGATGATCTTGCAACGCCAAACTGAGCAAATGACAGCTGACAAACGTTCCTTCCACTAATTTTAAGATATTATTAAAATATACTGTATATACTATTAAACCAGTTAATAATTATTAGCAATAACAAATTTTGGTGCACATATTATTCATTTAAAGCAAAATTCACGACATTTGGTTGGGTAGAAAGCTCAAAATGTTTTCTAAACGAAGACCCTTAGTTTTTTAACTATTAAGATAACTTAATTTACTGTAAGAAATGCCCGGTTAACGCCGAGTACATTAGCTAGTGTATGAATATTAAAGGAATTTAAACTAATCTCAAATAAAACTTTTCATTAAAATCTCGTGAAGTCCAACACGGGCCTTTCTCTGTACGGTGATATTAATAAAATCAAGTTGGTTTGTGTAACGCGCGTTTTAGTCTCTATGGCTGAGACGTTCTCACATCCTTCAAAAACATTTATTAAAACCGTTATTATTATTATTTTCTTTATACTCAAAAAGTCACACGGAAACCATGAATATAGAGTAACAGAGCAAGCATTGATATGTTTGAAACTTACAAAACATATGAAGGTATTCTAATGTAGTAACAATTAATAAAAACACCATTTTTACAGTTAATAAAGCCATTTCAACTGTTAAGTTTGCTGAGACGTTCTCACATCCTTCAAAAACATTTTCGTTGCTCAGCGAATGCCTTGAAATGCGGTCCACCCTTCACTGTGACTCGCGTCCCGTCTCAGGGCCCGGAACGCGTCCCTGAACGCGGGCGGTGTCTGGTCGCGGCGGCCATCGCTGAGGCTGGAGGGTCGGGTTGCCTTTGGCAACGCCCCCTCCGACCACTCTCCGCCATCCACTTTTTTTGCGAGCGCGCGCATACGTGATGACTGCGCTTTTGTGCAACGGAAGACGTCCGCACTCAGCGGAGACAGTCCCTCCGCCCGCCCCCAAGGGGCGGGGGTGGGGCGCGGGCCGCTGCCTGAGCGCGGCTCTTCTGTCACTCCCCGACACCCGCGTCACGTCACGCTGCTCCGTATCAGGAATGCGGCAATGCGGCCGTTGTTGTTGTTGTTGTTGTTATTGTTATTATTATTATTATTATTATATTATTATATTATTATTATATTATTATTATTATTATTATTATTATTATTATTATTATTATTATTATTATTATTATTATTTACTTGTGAACTCAGTGAAATTAAACTCTCTTATGCATAATCATTAATGTTATAGGCTCTAACAATAGAGGTTAAAGGTGATTAAACACCTGCGGTATATAATAACATCTGTGTTACAATTTTGAATATTCATTTTTAAAACATCGATATTTTATTGTCGATGTTACTACCAGACAGCTCCTGTGCGAGGGAATACGAGGTTGTCAACGGCATTTCATTTCGATAGAGTGACTACTAGATATGAATGCGCTGAGATAGATTGAAGGCATTTCTATCTCGGATAAATAGATTAAAAAATATTTTCAGTCCCTAGATTTTTTGCCTATACGTGAGATGAAGTTTTGATGATGGGCCATAATGATAATGTGTTTTGAATGAGTTGAAGTTGAAATGAGTGAAAGGTGGAACTGAAATAAGAAAAACTCCGGGAAAACCTTCAAGGAACTTACTTTCTCGCAACGGAGAAACGTCTGTCGGTCCTTCCGTCTGTCTATTCCTCTGTGAACGACACTAGCGGCTAAACCGTTCTGCTGGTTTTCTCCAAAATTGATATTCCCCGATTGATCTGGTTGATGTTCCTGGGAACATCAATCTACGTGAGGAAGAGGGAACTTACAGTGTCAGACGTGGCTTGAGATAGTGTGGGAGTTGAATATTGCGCTCTCTAAGAAGTAACTTTGAATAGCCTTTTGGGCAAGCGCGTTTGCGGATTTGCTGCTCAGCAGCGCGAACATGATGTTGGAGCAGCTTCAACGTAGTTAATGAGCTTTCAAAGCCATCAAAAATCAACAGATAGTAGTTATCCGTTTATTTAATGTACTGAAAATAATATTTTAAGACACTAGAAGTAAATGGAAATTTAAAAAAAAAATATTTTACAAGAGGGATAATTCCTTCATATATATTGGTAATGTTGTTTACCCTGTAAATCTACGAAACGAAATAAAATGGTGAATGTTGACTCTGCATTAACATTGTGTATTGAGTTTCTTTTTATGTATGGGAGCAATGAGATAAACTCGAGCTCGGTACGGAGTGAAAAATTTCGATTGTGTGGGAAGCGGTAAAAACTGGCAGCTCCAATTGATGAATGGGAAAATCTCTCGTGACTGGTTATTTATTCAGAGAGTTTTGTTTCTGTATCGAAGCAGCGGAGATTTCTCCCATCCATTTCTTCCGATCCTTTTTTCCTCCCCGCATTCTACTCCGATACGCAAATCCTGCCGCCCTGTTGCCGGAGGTATCAATAGAGTTTCCGATCGTTGCGAAAAATCGCGCAGTGACCGTTGCGCCGTCGTACCTCTTTCCGGATTCATCGCTCAAAGGCAGCGAAGCGCAGTCGGTTGCAGACTGGAGTCGGGTCAGATCAGACCGGAACGGGTCCCGGGATTCCGCTCTCGAAATTGGCTTCGCGAACACACGTGCGATTCGCCCCCGGCAGTGGCCCCTCTGCGGAATCGTTTTCTCGCAGCGACTCCCTTTGCTGCTTCCCCCCCCCCCCGGGATTTGAAGGGTCCGCCCACGCGTCCGTTTACAGTCTGAAGTAGAGCGCGTAGGAGTCCAACTGGGAGAAGAAAGTTATCAGGCGCATACAAGTTGCAGATTTGTGGTACTCGAACTACGAATCCCCAAGTAAAGACAGAATTTTCATGCTTTATCAAGTCCTTAATTATGCATTAAAACATGCTATATCAAATACCACTAGCAAGTTTATGTATTTATCATTTTATATTTCAAAACAATTTTTTAAAAAATTTTCTTCCGTTACTTTAATTTACTTGCCTACATTTTGTGTCAAAAATAAGTCTAAAACGCCAGAAGACGAGTAAGATCATACTTAAAGGACGAAATTTGCCATTCCTCTACTTTCAAATCAAGAACACCATAAACTCATTTGTGCGGAATGTCTTTCCTTCACCCTCAATGGAATTTGCAATATTTCGGGGGTTCCTTGGCGTGGAGCAATGTCCAAATACTTTGTGTATACCTTCTCGTGGCAATATTAACCCAGTTCATGTACGATCCTACCTGTGTTCGGGCCGGCCGGGACGCAGATACCCGCTACGATTCTTTCACTAGCCTCTCTAATGCGACCTCATATTCTTCCGTTATCTCTGGTTACAAACAGGAAATAAATATTTTGAACTTGTATCACTTAACGAAAAAGTCAGTCCTAAGTTATACAGCCAGTTTGAAACTTTCCAAAAGGTTTAAAACCTGTACCTTAGCAATAAAATAAGCGACAACGACACATTACAAAAAGTATGGATTAATTTTATTGAGAACATTATTTATGCTATAATCTTAATAAAAATTGCTTAACATGCTAGATAAACGGCTAAATAAGCAGCATTATATGGCAAAACAAAAAAATGCAATATGCATGAATTTCCCCTAAAGAGTATCGAAACATGCAAAACTGCGCGGAAACAAGTGAACATGTTTTAAATGACCATGCCATCAAACACATAATGAGAAATTTTAAAAGGTGTAGTAAGATTGCATTAAAACATGCGTTTACTCGGAAACCTGTCTCTAGTAATACCAAGTATTCCGACATTCCAAGAACTCCAGCGAGGAATTTTTGGATAAATAAACGAAAAATATACACAGTATTTTAAAATGATTAAATATGGTCAGTTGAGACTTTTTTTACAAAATACTGCTAATGCTGTAAAGAGATTAATGAGAGATATTCATTCAAGTCACCCTTGCGAATTTGGTGATTAAGCTTGTTTGTCCGGCTGTGAACCAAAAAACCAACCAGATGTTATCCTGCCATCCGGAGAACAAATTGAAACCTCAAAGAGGGATGCTTAGTGAACATTTATGTATGGTTTATAATTATCTTATACCTTTTCATATTAAAAAGTGAGTGGATTTTAAATATTGTTTTTAGACAACGCTAGTTAAAATAATTATTTTTCAGAGCAAGCACAAAACTTCAATTGTTTAGCACTAGTGCCAAAAGTGACACGATGCTCAAGTGTTCATATAAATCTGTGATTGCAACAAAGAAAAAAAACACTTGTCTGTCCGCATCAGCTTCAAACGATCTTAAAGTATCATTAAATCATTTGTAGACTTGAAATAAAATGAAAATCAGTAAGATTTAAAAAATGTATGACACACGTGATAAAAGTGATTTTACTTTGGTCATAGGATTCTCAGCCTATCGGCTTCATTTTGCAACCTTTCGTACACGGAAAATAAAATATCACATTCACCCCTCGTATCATAAATATTGTTTTGCTAGGATAACATAGAAAATGGGACTCAGAATTGTAGACAGTAATGTTAGGGAATCTCTGACTTCAGACATTATTCTCCTTAAACATTCTGCCTATATATAATATTTTTCAATAACGGGAACAATAAAATATGACAGTTCAGTGTTGATTTATAGTAGTCAAATGTAATATTTATCTCGACAACTACAAGTGTACTCGAAATACGAGTACAACCGGTTTCTAGATGGCTTAGAGTTCGTTGCCTGCTGTGTTTTAAAGCTCTGATAGCACAGTCATTCTTACTGACTCATCCTGGCAATAAAAAGAACGTCATCCTGAGTGACTCCAGGTGTTCAGTGGTGGACATGCAAGTGGTTTCGAATTGGTTCAAATGCATCACACGGTAACGAACGATCCACATAGGTTTTTATAGCTTTTAATTTTTTCACTATATTCAGTAGAATTTGTAGAGATAGAAGCTATAACATCATATTTTGTTACATTTGCCAACACAAAAGTTCATTCGGGAATTATTTTATGAATAGTACAAACGTTTGTTAGTGAAATATAGAGGTCTGTGCAACTAATTTTACTAGTAATCCGAGATAGTTTATAGAGGATCTTTATTCTGGTATCAGTTTTGCAATTACATTAGTGCATTTGATGTCAAAAAGAAGAATGTTTAAAATTGTTTGTATCATCCAAGTGTATTCTAACTTATATTCAGCAATTAAACATTTTCTTAAACATAATTCTGTAAAATTATCCCATTTTCTGTTTATTTTAGTTTTTTATAATTTTAAAACATGCTTGAAGAAATTTGTTAAAAATATTTTAATGTAGTTGTGTTTAATAAGATGGATTGATTTATTTTTCTGGAGCAGTGTGGGGACTACATTTTGGGTAACCATTTATTGTGGTGTTGTTCAACAGCATTTTGTTGTGTCAGGCCCCTAGTTCCACAAAGAATGGACCGTTAATCACTTTGTTATCTAGTAATTACCAGGCAATTTAAGCTAGTATAAATAATGCAAGCAATTACGATTTCTATAGAACTGTTTTAAAAATTACTTTTTTTTCCCGAGCTTCTTACTCTCACTAAAAAAGTAAAGTCGATCACGTTGAAATTCACTTTCCAAAATTTCGTTCTCATAATTCACCGTTGCCACAGACGTATGTAGCTACAGACGTTTCTCCGTTTTTTATTATTACTCTGTATTGCCGTCGGCTATCGATTTTGTGCCACCGGCATCGGAGAGCGATCTGTAGTTTGTCCGAGGCGCTCTTCTGACCTCCCGATCTGCCTTCACTCTTGCGAATATTCCTCTACCGTCTTGTTCCCCTGTTCATTCACGGAACGTGAATTACTATTCCACCAAATTAGAAAAAAAAAACATAAGGAAGTTGTAAAACTCCAATATAATTATCAGTATGAAATTTTACTCAGTTTCCGTCAGTAAAAAAATTTAATTGCCAATTTTACGACTTTTATTAAGCCTTGATCAGGGCTACAACAATGGGCTTTTTGTTATTCACCATATAAAATAAATGTGTGAAATCCCTTTGTTGTAGCCCTGATGAAGGCTTGTACTGAAGCTTGTGGATGAAAAATCAAATTGTGAATGATATTAATTTAATGTATATAAAATAAATGTATTTAAAGAAAAATATTCGAAAAGAGCGTTACAAACTTCTTTCACAAGGACGAGTTTTTACTCGCAAAAACACTACTAAGCGCTTAGACCATTTTAGCGTGATATTTTGGGTGGCGTTTGATCGGCTGCAATCGCACATCCCCTGCGATGCGGGCGCGTGGTTGGTACTTACGCGTGGGGTCGAAGCCGAGGATGAAGGAAGGGCACGGCACGCGCGCCGCGTGACCAGCGGGCGTGTCCGGCCAGCACGACCAGTCGTCGAACACGTGCTCGCAGTACAGGCCTGCAACAAACGCACGCACGCACGCTTAGTACAAGTTGTTGGCGCGCAGAGCACGCACGCTCAATGCGCGGGGTGGGGTGTGTGAAAACTATTGCAGTTGGCCCAGGGGATGCCACCACGTGCGGTAGATATAGGCACGCATGAAGATGCTTTGCAAGCTCTATGAACCTGTTGGAATTTCCAATGTTTCAATACACATTTCCCTTAGACCTCTTAGCGTTCTACGTGCGATAGATATAGGCACGCATGAAGATGCTTCGAAAGCTGTATGAAAAAGCTGTTGGAATTTCCAATGTTTCAATACACATTTCTCTTAGACCTCTTAGCGTTCTACGTGCGATAGATATACGCACGCATGAAGATGCTTTGCAAGCTGAATGAACCTGTTGGAATTTCCAATGTTTCAATACACATTTCCCTTAAACCACTTACCTTTCAGTAATAAATTATTAAATGTATGTTAGCTATCTAAAAGTATATAATATTTTAAAGTTTTTAATTTTAGAAAGATTTGTTGAGGACTAGGTGTATATTCAATGTTGAAAATGTTTTTAATGTGTTACGATTTTAATCTACACTGCGAATAAAACTAAAATAATATTTCCTATGCATTTATTCATTTAATAAGGTGTGAAAATATATATGATATGTTAATTTTACATGCTTTTTATAAACAAATAATAATTTTATGATTTAACTGCAAGTTCTGTGATATTTTTTCTTAGAGAAACTAAAGAAATAGTAAATTTTTAACAAGCATTAATATTACTTATCAAAAGTTAATTTGAAAACGTTCTATATTTATACCACATTTTTGGAAAATTATGAACGTACAACAGATGTTTTGTGTCTGTATACAGCATTGTTCGCCTACACAGAGTCAATAGTGATTTTCCCGAGGTTGTGTGTAGCTCATAAAATTGTTATTCTATAAAATACTACATTAAAAACTCACAGGAACAGAAATAGAGTAGAAAAAATCCAACAAACCTCGTACACAAGCTTTCAGAACAAAAACACTATAGAAGTTTGTGTGCATTTGAATACATTATTAACTAATTCGCTGGAATTCCTCGTACTGGGAGGCAACGATGAAGTTCAGAAAAAAAAACGTGTTTACTGTGCATTAGTTATTTAATAACGGCGCCCATCGCAGGCTTAACATTGTGGAAAGCGCCATGCGAGAGTGAGTCGTCAATACATAAGCAGCCAAGTCGGCCAGCGCCGCGGCGGCTGCGATTCGGACGAGCTCCTCTTTTTCGCTCGCGCGGATCCCAGTGGGCTTAGCGCCGGATGCGGACGCGCAACGGAGACTCTCGTGCAGCTTCCGCCCCGAGTGGGGGTGGGGGGGCTCGAGTTGCTGCTGGCGGAGCTCGGGGCAGGACGATCTCTTTCGCGGTATCCAAAAAAAAATGACGATGGAGGGATGATGCTAGTGGTAGTAGTATTGTTAGTAGGGGTGATGATGATGATGATGGTGGTGGTGCAAGTGGCAGTGGGAGTGGAGTTGGTAGTAGTAGTAGTAGTGATGGAGGTGGTGGTGGTAGTAGTAGTGGTAGCGATAGTGGTATTAATGGAGGAGGTGGTACTATTCGTGTATTGTTGTAGTCATGTTGGTAGAGGTAGTGGAAGTAGAGTTGATGTAGTAATGATGGTATTGGTAGTAATGATGGTATTGGTAGTAATGATGGTATTGGTAGTAATTGTAGTGATGATAGGGGTAGTGATGGTAGGGGTAGTGATGGTAGTGGTAATGGTGGTATTGGTGGTAGTGACGGCAGTGGCGTTGGCAGCGGCGGCGGTGGTGATCAACAGTGCCATACCCATTACTTACGAACACCGTTAGTGGAAAATGTCAATGAAACGCCTTACGTCTCGGGCATACGTGATAGGCATGTCTTGAGTTCGGTTCTGGCAAGTACCAGAAATTTGCTTCATATGTTGACTGCCAATCGATGGGTTTGAGACATCTGCCTCATGTGTATGCGACTGATCGTTAGTAGGTCTGGTAGGTGTACGTGGGTCACCTAACCACTTCCAAGCGAATGCTAGAATAGTTCCTACATACAACGGGTCACGTACCGCGTACGATATTTATTTCCCGTTCCAACATCATCATCGCATTATCGCATTCTCTCCCCCAAAATCAACTGTGGCATTTGTGTTAACCCTCTCCATCATAACTTGAATATACCGGCGGCAAGGCGTTCGGACCCCTTAACTACGCGGGACCAATGCTACGAAAAACGAAATAACCGGCAAAGGTGGCTCAGGGCATCAACTGATTTCATTGCAATGTCTCTGACAGGCAGGTTCTAGGGTTCCAGTCTTGACGGTGTCTGGATTTTCGACCCCATCTTGTCAGCTAGGTCAGCTGGTTTCCCCGATCAACACCAGGCGGATTCGAGAGCCGTACCTTAACAAACGGGCCACGGACCGCGAGCAATCTTTCCATCCTCTTCCTTGTTCTGCCCTCCCCCTTAGTTATACTATCTTGCACCCACGTGCAATGCACTACCAGTTTTTGAAAAATTGCTAGTGCCGGAAGTGGCCCGTCCTCGCAGTGCTGCCGAGGCGGGTGCTCAAACCGCGTGCGGGCGCGGTTTGACGTGCTTACATGGCCGACTACAAGGATGTTTGTGCAGGTTTCGAAGACGTTATAGTCTTCCATCAACCTTGTAATAAGTGTATGATTTTTTCCAACACTTATGTCGTAGCTTCATGTACTTTGGACACAGCCAGGTCATCATGCAAATACCTCGCTTTTCCGAAAACAATGTCCTCTTAAAAATATATTAGATCTGTATTTGACTCAAAGAAAATTTAATTATGATTTTAAGTAGATTTTTCGTCGAGTCTCAGTTTTAAAGACACTGAAAAAAATTGAACCTAACTCGTATTAGGCATGCGTTATCTTGTCAAATTTAAAATTTATCCGAATTGTAAATAACCTGTCTAATTTTTGGAACCCAAGTTTTCCCCAAGCAAGCAGATTGTGCATCTGCACACGTAATTAACTATCATCCGGAAACTTTATTGGGTGCAGTGATTCTATAATACTTCTCCGAAACCGAAATGAGTTGTAGGTGTATTGTACTATTTCGTCTCGTAGTACTACTCACCTCTACATATCATTCATTGTACCGTACCACACATAATACAATTGTACTGTAAATCTAAATTGAAACTAAGATGTTAAATTTGATATATTAAATAACAGTCTACTTGACAATAAAAACTTTATTAGAATTTTTTAATGAACGTGTTTGTTAAACGTTCATGTTTGCATAATCTACCATTTGTACTAAGGGGCACCGTTGCAATTTAAAGATTTGTCGAAGACAGATTTTGTGAAAATTCGAGTTTTAGGCAAATTGACAAAAGTCGTCTAGATAAGTCAGTTGGTACAATTAAGTAATTTAATATTAATACTTACAAAGTTCATGCAGTAAAGAGCTAGTAATATTACTTTATCAATATGTCTGATGAGATTGATGTGGAGTGATTTAGACGTAATAAGATGAAAAATTTACGTTTTTATTTTGCTTCTTTCAATGAACGTTGGTCTTCCAACAAAATAGTCATTTATGAGAATCACTCTTGTGTACATTATTGAGTGTGTACACGGTGTTAATTTGTTTGGGTGTGGTAGCTGTTGGTTTACACATGAGTCTACGTAGCAACAGGCTTTGGAAGTTTACTGAGGCTCTACGCATAACCCTGTCCTGTAAACACATTCGAATGTTTACTCTGGTAATCCGGATCCCGAGTATGAGAGAGATTCAATAGAATTTTGAAGCAGAACATTCTATTTCGAGAGCATATAGTCTATTATAGTGCCGTTGTGGATTATAAGAAGGGTCTAAATTCTGCAATTTTTTAGCCAAACGGATAGAAACCAAGAACATCATTATACCATTACAGATTTCGCTGATGCTATCAATTGGAAGAACTGAATGCGTTGGCAGATTATGCAAGGCGTATAATTTAATTTTTTTTCAGTAAAACGGTGGTATTCGACTACATCATTGACTTTCATTTAAAAATTAACAGGTCCATGCAAATCAGTTATCAGTTTGTAAACACTAATTTATTTGATTAAGTAGTTCCAAATTAAAATATTTGAGACGTTTATTCAGTTCAAGTCCATTGATGACAAACGTTCCAAGAAATTTGTACAAAGAGACGAGTTTATATACATCAAGGGTATTATTGGACAAACATATTTTTGTGATAGGTTAAAAAGTAAAGTTAAGATAGCAGATAAGATGAAATTTAGAAAAAATCTTTCTATTAAACTTAATTGAAAATTTATATTACTCAAATATATATCACCCCATCAATCCACTTTTCAAAATTCCTCTCATAGTTGGAATGTACGAGACGTTTCGTACCAGATGATTTCACCCTCATTTGAGTACTCGTTAGTACTCGGCATACGATGGAACGCCGATTTGAGCATCAAAGCCGTAGAGCTCTAATTTTGAATTCTAATTTTTAATCAATTTTAATGTGAAAAGTGCAGTTTTTTGTGAGCACTTTTAATACACGTATTCACGATTATGAGTCAATATCTATTGAGTTTTTGTTTAACCTATAAAAAATAACAACCAAAAATACTGTAAAAATCTTCAAACGATCAGTTTAGGATGCTTTAATATCATCTAATTACTCTAAAATTGGCACCGCTCATTTTTTCAAAGTTTAAACACAAAAGGTGGAGATTGAAAAAGCAACTTTACAAAAAGAAAGAAGCTCGTATTAATCATGCAGGTGAGGATGTCGGCACGAAACAATTTACTTAGGCATTCTCTTCCAGCCTGCGCAGAAGTAGGCATCAAGAAGCACGCGTGAACTACGCTCAAAGATTATCAATTGATGTGACTCGACTCTCGTATGCAAATGGCAACCATCCTCTGGCTTAGCGGCATCAACCGTAACTGTTCATGAGTTTATGCGCTGAAACTATTTATAAGAAAATTGTTGCTTCTTTCAAAGGGTCGTTTGCGTTTCATGTCCATGTTAGGGTAGCTTTTACATTCCACGGGTATGCATGATGGATGTAGCGGGAATGTTTTTCTTCCTGGAAATCTAATATAAAATGAGCTCGCAGAAGTTGCGCCAGTACGTGCTTCATTTCACACTGCTCAACTTGATACTTTACTACAAATGAAAATTTACATTTTTTACTGTACAATAGAACACGATTCTACAAGAAAGCAACGCTGCAAGAATATTTTAGTAGATTAATCTCTTTAAAATTACCCGGTACGTGGCAGCAGACTTTATTAAAAGAAACAATAGAACATTTGTGAAAAAATATTGCAGATTATTGCTCAGAATTAAAACGTTAGTAATTTTGCTAGCTCACCGCTGCAAATTAATTTATCAGTCACATCATTCCAAACATTTCTACCTGGCAGCAAATATAATTGCTTAGTATGACTTCTACACATCAGATGAAACGATTCCAGAATCAATGATACTAAGACGTTTTGTAATGAACTGGATGTTAAAAATACAATATGTACCTTTTTTGTCTTTTTATTTGAATTTATTAACGCAAAAATTAACTTATTTGCGATAGAGTCAAACTAAATACCACGAGTATTTTTTACATTCTGAAGGAGAGTTTGGAGGTCAAAATGGCAGTAGTGGATCCTGGTGCCGGACTCCAAACTCCAGGCGCTACCGCTTCGCATTAAAAATACTCTTGCATCGCACGTCTGTGAGGTATGCTTGAGGGGGGACATTGAGAAGGAACTTTGCATGACCATCAATACGTTCATAAATCAAGTGAAACATTCCTTTTTATAGTTCTAGCAATGAAATGAATCAGAAGACAAAAATTGCTCACAGAGTTGTCGCTTTGCATGCTGGATACAAAATGAATAATAAATGTAATACAATGAATCTATATATGCTATTGTAAAAAAAACAAAGCAACGGTCAAAGAGAAAATAAATAACGTTTTTATTCAGTTCTTGCGAAAACTCTGACATAATTAAATATCATTTCTGTTTGTAAATGCAATGATTGGCGGCGATATCAGTATTGCTTTATATATTGCTTTAAACTGCTTGCAGTATATTGCTTTAAATATTGCCAAATTATTATTTGGCATTTCGCCATCAACGTCGTTGTAATTAAATAAATAATACACTATTATTTTCACAATGTGTGATCACTTTATTATATATAAATATTAACGTCGGCGTAAATGCGGCGGCGATGGTGTAACGGTTAGCGTACTGGACTGTTGTACCCAAGTTGGAACCCGATCGAAGCCGTGGATTTTTAAGGGCGAAAAAATCCTTCGTACGCCTTCCTTCGGAGGGGAAGTAAAGCCGGCTGTCCCATGTTCGTAGATTTACTTGCATGTAAAAGATCCTCAAGCCTAAATGACGCCTCTGAGCTAAATTCAAATCGCCTGTTTCTCGCCCAAGAAATACCTCCTTTCTCTCCTAGTTGGTGAAAGGAGCGTAGCGAAATTTGCGTGGTCAGACGGAAGAGCGGGCCCGATGGCCCGAGTCTCGCCACGTAAAATAAGGCAAATTCAATTCAATTCAATTCAATTCAACGTCAATGTCGACTTCAGTAGCAGTGGAAATGTTCAAGTGAAATAACAAAGATCGTGATCAACATTCAACTGAGCGGAAAATAATTAGAAACCCGTAATTTCTTGAAACGATCCCTGGGAAAACGGCCGATTGCAGAGTGTGCTTCATGCGGCATCGAAAAGGACCCGAATGAGCAAGCAGAAGGAATATCGCGACAGCGGCACAGCTGCAACAGCCGCCCCCGCCGCCCCGCCCCCCCCCGCCCGCCCCCGCCGCCCCCGCCGCCCCCACCGCCCCCCCTCCCCCCCCCCCCCCCGCCTCCCCCGCCCCTCCCCCCGCCGCCCTCCGCCCCCCCGCCCCTGCCGCCCCCCGCCGCCCCCGCCGCCCCCGCCGCCCCCGCCGCCCTCGCCCCCAAATACATTGCTGCCACTAGCCGGCTACCGTCTACTTTGCCATCATTACTACTTGCTTTTGGATTGTTTTTGCCATTCTCTCGTGATCGTGATTCTGTGACGCCGACAACTTTGGTGTTTTTTTTTCATTTCTACCTCCACATCCCACTTTGCGACCATTTTTTTCCATCCCTTTAACTTTCCTTTTATCTCTTTCCATCCCTCTTATTTGCGTTCTTTTCTCTTTCCATTCCTTTCTCTTTCCATTTCTCTCTCTGACCATCACTGTATCTTTTTATCTCTCTCTTTCCATACCTCCCTCTTCCATTCCGCTCTCTTTCCATCCCTGCCTTTTTCCATTCCTCTCTCTTTACAATCCTCTTTCGTACCATCCTTTTTATTTCCATCCCCCACTCTTTCCACCCCTCTCTTTCCTTACCTCTCTCTTTCCTTACCTCTCTCTTTCCATCCCTCTTTCTTTATATCTCCCCCCTCCCTTTCCATCATCTCTGCGTTTCCATCCCTCCCTCTCTTTACATGCCTCTTTCCTTCTTTTCTTTTCTCACCCCTCTCTCACCGCTTACCCGATCTCCTGATCTCATTCACCTACTCGGGAACACTATTTCATTCTTCCACCTTTCTCCTTGCGCTGTCGCACGCGCCGGGGCTGCCCAGACAATCGCGGGCGCACCCACTCGTCGCGTCGCCCTCGCCTGCCTTCCAAAGGCCGTTCAGACTTCATGCACGGCAGCACCCGGTTTATCGTTTCTTCACCGACACCACGTAGGCGTTCCTCTGTCTCCTCCCCAGATGTCTCGGCTCTCCCACCATTTCAAATCCAGATCCCATCTCCGCCACCGCCACTGCCTCCGCCTTCGCCTTCGCGTTCTGAATAATGGATTGTTGCCTTCTGTGGTGGCCGCCGCCCATGCCGCATCCGCCAACACATCCGCCTTCGCTATCGCCTTTGCGAGAGAGAATATGAGTATTTCGGTTTTCCAAGCGTGTCAACAATTCGAAATATTGTTCCCATAAGTGTTGTGCATGTTGTGGTTGGTTGATGGTGGTCGAGGTGTGTCTCCACCGTTGGAACGTGACATCCGACGTATGCCGACGAACTGCATGATGGCATGCGGGGTATTCCTCCTCTAGGAATCTCCTCCAACGAGGTACCACCTTGGTCGAGATAATAGTATGTTTGTGCCACCTCAAACGTTAAAGCACTATCGCACCAATTTAGTGCATCTGCACATGCTGATAAGATGGATAGTACTAATTCTATAGCGTGCACGAACTCCCAAACTTCAAACTTCCTGCCTGGAATAACTATTTGTGTGGTAGTATAGTGCATGTAAATGTAAGTATGTCATTGTAAGTGTATGTAGTATATGAGTTAGGAACTGCAAGAGGAGGAGAGGGAGTGGAATCAGGATGGGAAAGGAAGATCAAATGAGGTCCGTGCCCATTTTTAAGGTATTTCTCTGGCATTTGCTCCGTAATGTTCGGAGAAACAGTGGTTCTTTTCAAGACAGAGGTTGCCTGTCAGGGAGCCCTGTGGCTAGTGTCCGTCGAACCCTCGAATCTTCGAGTCTGAGACGCGTCATCATTTCTCGCCCAGAGACATTTGAATCGGTCCCTTACCTTCACCATCGTCGTGATCATCGCCGACTCTACGGCCAATTCTCCATTCCCTGCCACCGCCGCCTCTAATTTTGACTCCGTCTCCGCCATCTGAATAATGGATAGCTGTAGTCTATGAGGCGCCCCCACAATAACTACCCCAATCGTCGCTTTTTCCACCGTCTCCTCCGCCTCCACCTTAGACTTCGCGTCTGCAAATCACTCCTTAGCCTTCAGCCTCCGGCTCCGCTTCCTCCTCCGCCGTTTCTTCGCCTTCGCCTGCTCCCTCACTTCCATTCGCGTCTTTGTCTTCGTCTTCGCGTTCTGAATCATGGATTGCCATCGTTTATGGATCGCTGCCACAACTACCAAATTCTTCTCCGCCACCACATTCGACCCTGATCCTGCCTCCACATACACCTCCTTAACCTTCGCTTTCATGCCGCCTCTGGCTCCGCTTCCTCCTCTGCCGTTGGTTTGCCTTCGGTTTAGCTTTCACCTCCGCCTCCTCCCCGAATTCCATTCACGCCTTCGCCCTCTGAATTGATTGCTATCGTTGCGGGGTCGCCGACATCATTACTAAATTCATCTTCTACTCAGCGTCCGCCCCCACCTTAGACCCTGAACCTGTCTCCATCTACGCCTCCTTGTCCTTCGCCTTCGGTCAGCCTCCGGCTCCGTTACCACCTCCACCGTTGCTTCGCCTCCGGCCCCCTGCCATTGCCGCCTCCGCCTTCGCGCCCTGAATAATGGATTGCTATCGTTAGTGGGTGGCCGCTATCACTACTAAATTCATCTCCCACTTAGCTTCTTCCTCAACCTCCACCACCACCGTCGACCCTGAGCCTGCCTGCTTACCCTTTGTTTCAGCCTCCACTTGCACCTCCTCCTCTGTTGCTTCTCCTCCAGTTTCCTTTCCCCCTCCGACTCCGCCCCCACCGCTCTTCCCGCCTCCGCCTTCGCGCCCTGAATAATGGATGCCTGCCCTCTGGTGGCCGCCACCGCTGTCGACGCGACCGTTCAAAAGCGATTTCCGCACCAGCGTTAAATAATAGCACTGGACGATAATTAACTTTAATAATCTCAGATTTCTGTGAGTTGCCGCAGCTCTGCCTGCTGTGGAATCGTAATGAATTGTACTAAATTGCAACGTGCGGCGGCTTTATTTCGTTAAGCTCTTAAGAGGATGTGGTTGAGGAGATGTGGTTTGACTACATTAAACTTTTACTAATGTTCAGCGTTCTACTAACTGCCCGAGAGCGTGGATCGTCAGAACATGCTGGCGACGGTGTGCGTGTGAGAGTTCAGCGCACTTCTGCAATTGATGGTGCTCTTCAGTTTGTTTGAAAAGAGAGAGGAAACTTGTACGTATTGGGATGTTGTACTCATTTATGCGGGATATAAATCGTGCGTCTATTTAATACGAACATAGCTTGTAGAAGGTGCGAATAACCGGTCATCACTTGGTGTATACAATCCAAGAGTAATACTCGTAGTTATCGACTCATATGTGCAGTCGGTTTCCTTCCTATGGCTCTGCTACACTCAACGCAATGTTTCGAAATAGCATTTTCAAACTGCAATCTGATTTAAACCAAAGGCTGGCAATGGAGCGAGAGCGAGAGAAAACACGAAAGCGAGAGAGCGGCAGGTGTTATTCCGGTGGACGTACCACCAAATCATTCAGTTTCCTTTCATAACAGCTGGGATTTCAGGGACGCCCGGCATAGTTTGGTTTTAGTTTTTTTTTCTGTTGTTCTTCACCCAATCGAATTTACAGTCGTATTTTTATGTTCTCCTATCTGCTTTCGTAGATGTAATCAAATACTTGTACAAGCGAAATGAAATGAGAAAAAATATGTTAAAGAATCACAAAATGTCTGTTTTGTGTTTATGAATGAATTTTGAAAAGGAAAAAATATAACGTGATTTCTTTTACGAGAGAGTAATTTTCTTGAAAATCAGGGGTGAGTCCTTCGCTGTGTGTAGGAACGAATGAATAATAAGTATGACGGAACACTACACTACATCTAAAGAAATCTATATTGTATGTGAGCTATTATAACAATTAATGAGAGTACTTGCGAATAACATTATTTACAAGTATTCTTATTATTTACAAGATAATCGTCCTAATTCTTAATTACCCTACGTCTCTAAAAGATATCAAAAAATCTGATTAGCAGGATCCCTTAAATGCTATGTATCAACATAACAATCATGCAGTTGAAGTGTTTTTTTAATATTAAATGAGTCAACATACACTTTGAACTTTTATTTTGTGACTATGAAAGCTCAAATTTCTTATTTCAATTACTGTACCTCTTGGCATAAAAAATAATTTTCACACACTAATAATAATGTATATTGAAATTTGAATCACATTTTAAGAATGTATATTACATTTTAAATAAGTTAAATATTACAATTTCTTTCGCAATATGGAAAGGCATAATTAGGTTTAAATTTCTGTTAAATTCACTGATTAATAGTATTGTATCAATTGAATACCGATAGACCTAATATTACCGGCGGATTTATACTGCTCTGACATACATTTTTTGTCTTGAAATTTCGTGTATTAATGTTTAATTTTTTTTCTTCTTCCTAAAAACTACACTGTGCAAGATTTTATTGAGTAAATTATGTGCACTGTGCAAATTTTATTGAGGAAATACTTTCCAACTGATACATTTATCATTTCACTTCGTTATGACCTCAAATCAAAATTGCCATATCTTGCAATTACATTTCATTACCACTCAGAATCACCTCTGAGCACATGTAGACTACGTGAAAAAGGATTCGCAAGTCCCTTATGCTCTCTCACTGCGCTCGTAGAGAGCGTCCTCTGTGTTGGCCGCGCGTGCGGCGTCTCACCCCTTGTCACTCGCACTCAGCTCCGCGCCCACACACTGGGTCCAGCTCATCAGGGGACAGGCACAAATACTGCACCACCCGCACTCTGCTATTTGTAGCCGAAGTGATGTAATATTTTATGTATTAATGTATTTCGCTTATAAGAGTTGGATTAATCCGACATTTGCTGGCCGGCGGTGTTCCCAGGCCTGGGTTCTGTTTTTATTTTATTATCAACGCCTGGGGGTGTGGCGGACATGTGGCGAGTGAGCATGCCTGAATTTTTTTCATCAAAATATCCTAAAAGTGGCTTCATTTTCTCCTTGGTGTTTGGAGTTTGAAATGCCGGCGCGCAGCAGATAGTTTCTGCGAGCACGAGTGATGTCCGGCCGACCCAGTGTGCGTCGCTCGCTCTAATAAAGCCCAGGAAATTAACGAGAGCGCCTCGCGGCCGGGGGCGGGGGCGGCCGCGGCGAGAGGCCTTTATCGCCCGTAAAAGCCTGGGCGAGCGCCGCGCGGGCGACAGGGAGGGCCGGGGTGAGAGGGCGGTTCCTGACCGGAAGGTGTGTGGGATTTTGGGGCGGAGAAAGAGCTGGATAGCGCGTTAGCGAATGCAGTTACCAGTCCGCAACGAAAGCTTTGCAGACAGGAAGGGTCTAGCTCCTGGGTTCATAGCCCGCTAGAAGACTTAGCGCGAGGAATCTGTACAATCATCTAACGTCAGCTGCGTCTGGATGCGGCTACACTAAGTACAGTTCCAAAATCATTGTCTTCCCAGCTATTCGACGAGCAGCCTCGGTGCAAAAAAATACATTCACATTTCACGTGAGAACGCCCACAACAAAAGCAATGTAACAAATTACCGACGCAGGGAACGCAAATTGACAAGGGTGTTTTCAAAACCCGATAAATTCAAAAGAAATACAACATAAATTATACATGGTTTGAATATATTTTGATCTCGTTTATCATCTCTCAAATTGGGTGTTATCCAAACTTGACAAGTTCTATAGAAAACTATAGATTTAATCTTTCAAAATTGTGAGGTTTTGAGAAACCCATATCAATGCATTCCGAACAAATCGTTTTATGTAAAAGTATCTTTTAAATTTATCGAGTTTTCAAAAAATACTAGTCAATTTCTGGACGATTACAATCCCCAGCTCATGTTGGGCTACTCAATGTTCTCTGAACAGCGATACTAGACGTAGATGGCTCTACTGCGCGTGCGCAGTGTGTCCCTTCTCGTGAGTCTCGCTCGCGCTATGGCGGTCGTAGAGTGCACCGATATCTCGCGCGAACTGCACGTCCCTAAAAGCCGCGATAGCTTGCCAATCCTCACGAGATACAACGAATGGGTAAAGTTTCACATTGTCGCCGTTAGAGGGCTACTCACCGACCATTCGCACTACTTTCGAGCCGCTTTAACATGCGGAGAAACACCGTTAGTTTTCGAAATTTACAGCGAAATGGGTAAATGAAATTGCACGTTAATAGTCATATGTAGTAATATTATAATTATCTCTTCATGTGCAGTTTAACTTAAAGTAATACATAAGTTTATATAGCAAATAAACCTTAAAATAGCACGAAGGGAATCTACCTGGCAAGTATGACAGGGTTGTTTAATTTATTTTTACTTATAAATAGAACCGTTTCTTTGAATTACCTTTAATTATTACCCTAAAAGTAGAAAAATGATGATCAGGTAATTATGGCATCAGATCGGGAAGATATGGAGTATATGCTTCGCAAATTAAAAGAAGAATACGAAAACTGGGGACTTAAAATCAACCTTAAAAAGACAGAATACTTATGCATAGGAGGAGATACCTCTAATATTAATGTCGCTGATGACGAGATAGCTAACGTTTCGAAATTTAAATATATTGGGACTGTGCAGCAGAAATGTGGCCGTTAACAAAACGCCGTAGAGATAGAATACGGTCGGTAGAGCTTGACTTTATGAGAAGGTCTTTGCAGATAACAAGACTGGATAAAATAAGGAACGAAGTGATGTGGGAAAGAGCTGGGGTTCAAACAACCATAACCAGAAGACTAGAAAATAAAGCTCTTCAATGGTATGGACATGTCCAGAGGATGCGAAATGAGAGATGGCCAAAACAAATTATAAATTGAATACCTGAAAGAAGACGTAGAGGAGGTAGGCCTGGTTTAACCTGGAACAAATATATATACGAAGTAATGGAGGAGAAAGGATTGGAAGAGGGTCAATGGGAGGACCGATAATTATGGAAATCGAAAACGGCAAACTCTAAGGGGTAGAAACCGTCGAAGAAGGAAGAAGTAGAAAAAGGAAAAGGCTAACCCTTTTGGTAGAAATGTTTCAGCAAAGAAACTAAAAGAAACTAAATTTTTTTACTCAGAGTGACTGAATTGAAAAATGAAAATTATTTCTAAGTCTTTTCGCACGCCGCGCCGCCAAAACTCTCCACAATTACATATGAGCGCGTTCGAACACCTGAAATATACACCAGGGCGGGAAACATCCAGAGTATTACATAAGATTGCGTGCGCTCGGCGCTGAAAAGAGACAGTTCAAAACCGTCTATAATATTTATATGTATGTGTTTGCTTTATTTTGTGTCAAGATTTGATATTAAACGGAATTATTGGGCTGCATACAAGGTAAGCTTTAAATAGTTTATTCGAAATTGTAACATGCAGCAAATCGAATTACGAAGCTTTTACGCTAACTGTCGAGTTCTGCTAGTTTTACGTTCTGTTGTTGACGAATTTCCCAAATTCGTACTTTTCAATCCAGTTCCCACCTCCATTGCATGCGAGGAGTATTTTAAAGCTTGCTTCGAGTTGCAGAGACAGCCATCTCTCCACCACGCGTTTAACTGCAATTTTCTCTTTGCTTTTCTTTCAGTACACAAAGTTGTCAATTTTTTTGTGTCCAGTTAATTCTGTAGTGATCGAGTGCTTTAGTGAGTTTGCAACTCACATTGAGTGATTAATTGGTTTCTAGACACATTCACTGCTATGGTCATTAGTGTTAGTGAATGTTTAATTCCGAAAGGTGTCAGTGATACTTTCTCCGCAGGGTAGACCACTTGTGGGGTTTCCCACTTCAAGATATCTACCTTCAGCGCGGCACTGCCTCAGCCGGGACAAGCTTTAAGATCCAGTTTGGTCTGCCGACATTTCTGGTAGTGTAGTGCATGTAAGTGTATGTACGAAAGGGGTAGAGATGGGACAAGGAAGAGTAAGGAAAGACTGCGTGAAGTGCGTGGCCCGTTTGTTAGGATACTGCTCCGGCATTCGCCTGGTGTTTATCGGGGAAATCTCAGAAAATTACCGATCAGAGCAGCCAGTCGCTAGAATTATCCTCCACACAGCGGGTGGAAAACTTTTACTACACTAGCGAGACCATTAACCATAGCAGTTGCGTGACTGGAAACATCAATGAAAAACGACGAAAAATTCTAAATATTTCCAAAAATTAAGGAACGCGCTCTGCCTTTCTTCTCGCGCAAATATTTGTTAGAAGTACTGTAATCATGATCAACTTTGCGTAATATTTTAGGAAAAGATGCTTAATTAAACTATATTTATTGAAAATTTTAGTGAGGATAGCAGCTCACATTTAAGCTTTTTGTTGGAATGGCAGAGAAAAGAATTACATCATAAAACAAATAGAATAGAATTCAAATGTTGAAAGAAAAGCTTCTCAATCTAATTAAGTTGCGAATAATTTTTGCAATCTGTGCATTTCGGTCTAATTGCGAGGAATTGCGCATACGCTGAAATCATTCTAAAAACATTCAAAAAATGACTTTTGGTGTTGTTGAAGCACGTAAATCTCGATTTTGAGGATTTTAAGGCACACAGATATGTGATTAGTAACACATTCGATTCTTTCCAGAAAGGTGAACTGCTTGGCACTGGTATTAGCTGGATATTTTGAGAATATATTAAAAGAAATCTAGAAAAAAAGCCCAAATTTATGAAGCGATGCAAATTACTATACTGCCTTCCCGTCATAACATGAATTATAACGTCTTAATTCATCCGGTTGTCAAAATTCAATATATTTTTTTAATAAAAGATAAATATTTCTTATATTTGCAGTACTTTACCGATTATGTTTTATGCACATTTTCTATGACTGTTGATGGACAAGCAAGGTATCTGGGTTCAGTTTTATTTCTATTATCCACTTTCATAGCAGGTACGAACATTTTAAGCCCGAATAACCACTAGATGCGCCACGCTACGCTAGTAAAGAATAATATGATTCTCTAATGAAGTTGCTCTTGTGAGTCTTATTCCCGTGACTGGAATTGTTCCACAAGGCATCTGCACCGGCGGCCCCAGCCTTCCTGTGCGACGTGTGACAAATCTGATTCCACGCAAAGCAGCCGCGCAAACGCACTCCAGAGAAAGCGGCCTTGTGTTCGCTCGCCGGGCCTAAAAATACGGAAGCAGAGCAGAGGTGGCGTGGAAGGCACGACGGGCGCAGCGAGCGAGCGGAGCAGGTGGGTGAGAGGGCGGGCGTGGGGCGGGCAGTGGGCGAGTGTGTGAGAGTGCCGGCGGGTAGGCAGTAGTGCAGGTGACGGGATGGGATGAGCGGGGTGGGAAGGAGGGATGGTAGGAGGGCGGGAGTGAGAGTAGGTGAGAGAGGGTAGGAGGCGGAAGGGGAGGGAGAGAGGGTGAGAGAGGATGGGATGAAAGTTGGGAGAGGAGGTTAAAAACAGAGAGGGAGGTGGTAGTGACGGAGGGAGAGACAATGGAAGAGCGGGAGAGAAATTCGAGAGGGAGGATTGGAGGGTTGGGAGTGAAAGGGGAAGAGAGGGAGGGAGAAAGAGGGAAGGAGCGAGTGGGGCGTGAGGGTAGGTGGGATTGAGGGAGGAAGGGGGAGGGGAGTGAGGGAGGTTGTAGGGAGGGTAATAAGAAAGGCAGGAAGAAGCGTGACGGAGACGGAGGGAGAGTGGGAGGTAGAATGGAAGAAGAATGGAAGGGAAAGTGGGAGGAGGAGAGAGGAATGGAGGATGAAAGGCGGGGATGAGAGAGAATGGGAGGAGAGATGGGGGGCGGATGAGGAAGAGCGGGTGTGCTGTTGCGGAACCTGGCCAGCGAGGAACGAGAATGTAGGGGAAAAGGGGCGGAGGGTGGGAGGAGGTGAGAGGGATAGAGGATGCAGGCGGGCAGAAGTTGCAGAGAGAATGGTAAGAGAGTGATGTGGGGTGGTTGGGCTGTTGGAAACCTGCCAGGCGAGCAAGCCGCGGGAAGAGCGAGCGTGGGCAGTGGGGCGCGGTGGCGCTGTACGCGAGGCTCGTCGCGTATTCCAGCGAGCGGCGGGCTGCGGGGCGGGGCGGCGCGCCGTTCCGGCGGAGCAACGCGGCGTGGCGGAGCGCTAATGGCGCCACATGAAAGCGCGGCGCGCGGCGCGGCCTCCGGTGTAATGACGCGTTCGCCCCCGCGCCCACAGTGCCTGATTGGCCCCGCTACGCGGACCAAAAAGCAGAGCTCGAGGCGCGTATTTTGCTTCAACTGCCGGGGCAATGTCAAAGATGTATGCTATATATTAATCCGTGTTCCTTCTATGGTGTGACAAGCCAATGTATGAAACGGCCGCTCATTTTCATAAACCTACAACATTCCTACACCTACATTTCTACTGTGACATTCGTGCGCAACTGGACGTAACCGAGCAATGAACGCTGTTGGTCTCTAGAATCAACAGCAAGTAGCATCATCAACCAAATCCGGTGCTTAGATGGGGGTGACCCCGACTTAAATTACGAAATTCGGGTTATCATATTCTACTGCTGAACTAGAAATTGGGAATAAAATCATTGTCTAGGTTTTTTATGTATACGCATATTTTTTGTAGAGTTAAGGGTTTCAGAACTACAACAGTGTATATTTTTTCAAAAAAATGAAAGATTTAAATAATTAATCTACGTAAAATACATTTATTTGGTTCTTTGAACTTAGTTTTTGTAATAAAATTATTCGCTTTACACGAAATTCAAATAAGAGGTAAACATTATTAAATGTACGATTTTTCTAAATTGATGTTCGTGCAAATTTATCGAATTGTTGCATTTATAAATATAATAGTAATAGTTACAGAGAAAACGATTATTTATAACATATTGTGACTAAAAATGTGAGCAAATGTCTTCCATCTTAAAATAAGTGCAATGTTTCTATCATTTCTACTACGAGGGACTTATGACATAAGATCTAGCCAATACCGAATCAAACCCTGAGGAACGATATTGATTCGCGGCCAATCCGAGTGGAATTGATGGTGCACAGACGAATTCTCTTGGGTATCATCTGCTTCCCTTCCCGCTAATTCACCATCATTGACCGATTAATTTCTTCTTCTGGGCACGTCAATTGCGGTGATTTACTTCAGTAAGTGTAGTGTGTGTTTTATCTTAGGAGGTGGCTGTGTTCCTTCACGCTAGAAAGTGAGATCCTGTGCCCACTTAACATTTCGGCCTGGCAGGGAAGTAGCAACGAGGCACCAGACGGAACAAGCTCTGTGCTTCCGACTTCTCTAATGTAGAGCAAGTGTGTATGAGTAAATGTGTGTCTTTAAGTGAAAAGTCTTGGGCAAGGAAGAGATAGGAAAGATCGCAGGCTGTCCATGGTTTTTTCAAGGTAGTGTTCCTAGGGTTGATCGGAGAAACCTGCGAAAACTACCGATGAAAGCGGCTGACCGCTAGAATTCTCGTCTCACCCTGTAGTGAATGCATTCGACCTTGCTATCGGAGTAGTGCCGAAAACTCGTCTCGTCTCCATCATCATTAATCATATCTTTATTGTGATCAGCTTCTCATGAGGTAATCACCCACCGACATTAATGTCCTTAAAAGTTGAAGGTCTTCTAAACCTAAATAACTAATACATCTCGTGTTTTCTTCAATTTGTGCTCTACTTTATTTTCAAAATTAGAAAGGTGTAATTGGATATCTCACAATGAAGCCAAATTAGGTTTTCAAAATTGACTATTATTTTTCAAAAACTATTACAAATAGATAGACATGTTTATTTCCTACATCCTGCGTGCAGTTTTCTTAGAACCTGCTGACAATGAAAGTTGCAGGAAATTAGGAGTTTTCAAACAACATTATGGGGGACGTATGCGAGAGAAGGTCCTCTAATCGAGCAAATACGATAAATCATATGTATCACGTGATATTTTACAGAATTTAAGAGAAGATTTGGTTCCCTAGACTCACAACATGACACACTTCGCTGCGCGTCGGAGATTTCGTCGCAACACCGCGGCTTGTTTGGCTCAGCGACTGGAAACGAGCTCCTCATTTTCTCGCTCTCCTTCTGGATCTAAAATACCTCTGGTGTTCGGAGAGAATTCTCGAAATTTCTTTGGACGTGGCCCTCTGTTCCGGTGGTGACCTTTCGTAATTCCTGCGATGAAATGTGTAGAATCTGGACGCACATTAGCTTCAGGATGCTTAAACTCATTGAAGCGAGCAAACTCGAAAATGTCATAGTGGAGGAAAGAGAGAACGACGAAGAATTACAGTGTTTGTTCGCTTGTATTAATGGTGCGTCTGACCTACAAAGAAGACTCCTAGATAACTCAGTCAAACAAGACCAAAATCTGGTGATCAAACGAATAAAATTCCAGAGTTTTGAATGTTCATTTGTTTGCGCTAAGTATGCAAATAGATATTGCTGGTAACTGTTAAACAAAAATAAAATTACTTCTGTGCATTGAACATATAAGATCATTTTTATAAGGGAGAATAAAGGGTCTTGCCGTAAATAAAAACAAGAACTTTTCGGGGCTGTACCTTTAAAACGGTTAATCAAATGACAAAACCTTAAAGAAACGCTTTGTAGAAACTTAAGCGTTCTGAATGGTAGAGAATTTGCAAAAACGTCCGAAAGACACCTTTAAAAGCACCCACCTCCGACTCACTTCCACCCTTCGGAATTTTTAGTGTGTCGTAATACCAACGAACAACCCTGCTAAATTCTAAAACTATGTTATTCTTTCACTTGATTTGTCTAATTTGACCGGGCTGAGACGAGAAATAAGACCGAGATGAAATTGGATGGAATAGCAAGTTACACAGGAAACTTGGTGTGAATTAAAACAGATACATCAAATGGAGTAGCAGATATATTTCTCAAGCAGACATCAGTGACTTTGACACTTACGAGACTTAAGGCAAATATAAAGAAATAGCAACGAAAAACGTGGTTAGTACTTTGGCCATATTCAAGAATCACCGAACACGGCAAATACAATGATGGAGGTGGAGAGACGCCTTCCACAGTTGGGATCTGAGTTCGTTCCCCGGCAAATCTACGTTGAATTTGTGGTAATCAATTTCTATTTCGACAGGTTTTCTCGGCGTTCCCACGTTTTTCATGCCTGCCATTGCCGCATTTTTCATCACCATTCAACTACTCATGACTCATCATCTACTCATCAGTTCATCAGTTTTGGGTCCTTGTGACTCTAATAGTTCAAGTGTCCCTCTTTTCTACCAAAATAAAGACAGTGAAAGTCACTGAAAAAGTTTAAAAAAGGACAGGTGTTGGAAGTTCTCTGGTATGTTATAACTTCGAGTCGTGGCAGTAGCTGTCGTTTGGAATTCAGCGACACACCTGGGTGGGACGAAGCGACTGTTCCATGATTGCCTCCCATCAATCAACACGAGGTGGATACGAGAGCAGAACCTTAAAGTAAGCGATAGTCCAGCGAACCGCAGGGATCCTTCCTTCTCATCCCGTGTCCACTCCCAGGCTCGGGGCGGAGGATGGACTGACCCACACCCCATTTGACCCCTCGTGACCGCGATCACGAGAGGCACCGACATTACTACACGTGGGTGTCAGGCCGGAGCTCTTCCCGGGTTTTAGTGCTATCGGAGCGCCAGAGAACGCGGAATAGTAATGGAGAGGGCGAGTAAAAAAGGGAGAGGGCGAGGTAGAGAGTGAGAGAGAATGAGAGAGGACGAGAGAGAATGAGAGAGGACGAGAGAGAAAGAGAGAGGACGAGAGAGAAAGAGAGAAAACGAGAGAGAAAGAGAGAGGACGAGAGAGAAAGAGAGAGGACGAGAGAGAGGGCGAGATAGAGTGAGAGAAGGTGAGAGAGAAAGAGAGGATGCGAGAGAGAAAGAGAGGGTGCGAGAGAGAAAGAGAAGGTGAGAGAGAGAGAGGGAGAGAGAGAGAGAGAGAGAAAGGCTGAGCGGGAGAGAAAATGAGAGAGAAAAAGGGATAGAGAGAGAGAGCAATAGATAAAGAGGGAGTGACAGAGATAGAGAGGGAGCGACAAAGGAATAGAGGGAGCGACAGAAACCAATGGAGAACAACATGGGTAAAGAAAGAGCGAAAGATATGAAGAAAGGACATGAAAGAGGAAGAGCGAGAAAAAAGAGGTAACGAGAGAGAAAGAGGGAGCAAGGGAGGTGGCCGAAAGGAAGAGAGGGGCCGACAAAAGCCAGACCACCGTCCTGCTGTCCGCCGTTAGTGGCGCCAGCTGTGGAATCCGTAGGCCCTACTCCGCCCCCCTCTCCCAGCGGCATTGTGCGACTTCATTCACCTGAGCACCTGCGAGCTGCCAGCGGCGGCGGCCGCAATCACTGCGTGCGAACAGCGGCCGCCGCTGCCCCGTGAAATTACAACAAACCAACAACAAAAAGCGTCCAGAGAGAAAAGGCACGTCGCCCATCCGGCCACCGGCGTCGACCCGAAGTTCAGAGGTGGCGCGGCGCGGCGCGTGGCGGCAGCCTGGCGACTGCGGTGGCGTTTCGGCCGGCGCCTCCGCCCACGCGCGGCATTAGGCCGCTGTAAGAGGTAATGAAGTCTGTGCAGTTGGCGCGCGTACCTCTCGTCGCGATGCGCGGCGTGCGACGGCCGTTGCCTCGGCATTCGAATCGGTGGCGGCGCTCGTTAGCCCGGTATTCGCAAACGCCTCACGCGCCTCTAAAACTTCCTGCGCGGGTATTAATAATTAATAGATACCTTGTTATGCGTTCTTCGTGTATGGTACGGACTGTTAATTTGTGAATAATTTGCCCCGCCTTTTTTTTTCTATCCCACATTACACGTCGCCTATCTGTTGAATATAATGAGTATGTATGAATATACTTGTTATTAGCGTCATTCAGCAGGTATAGAGGAAAAAAGAGTGGTTGAATTTTCTAAACCGAGACGATCCCCGAGTTTTATAAGCAATCAAGTCCAAAATGTTTGACTTCAGACGAGTGTCGTTTAATACTTTTCGTAATATGCCACTGACTAAAACATATGTTAATTAAAAATACATTTCTTTGGAATAAGGATGGTCATACTCTACCTTTAGATACAATTCATTTGTGTCGATTTTCTCAATGGGTAGCATAGTATTTAATACTTTAAGGACGCTGACCGTTAAAAGTGATTTTTCTTCCAATGTTTTATTTCTTTAAGTCGATACCACACTACGAACATACATACATTAGATTATTACAAACAAATGAAATTGCAGTGACTGACAGCTTTATTAATTACACGTAAAATAGGTTTCATTTATCGAGCACTGCCTGGACTCGTTTGAATATAATATTCTGAAGATTTATTGTAATGAGAATGTATAGATGAAGTAATTAAAACTCTATCAGAAAAACAAAATTGTTGCGAATTTATTATATCCATGTTAATTTATCGCGATTCTCTGAATGTACAACTAACTATTGTTTGATTTCATGACGGAAGCTTTAAAAGGTAACAGATTACACAAGTGCATAACTGCGCACCTTGTGAGTGGTTAGCTTGCCGACCTTTCAACTCCCTTAGTGCGGTTTCGAAGGGTGGGAAACATGTGCGTTATGAACACATCGTGGTAGTCGCATGCCAGCATGTGAATGCTTCTCAAAATGAATTCCTCTGTTATTTCCCCTCTTCATCATGTTAACTGATCCGGGTAGTGTCTCATGCAGTGGATAAATATTATTGAACCATTTTCTACAGTTCTCTAGTAAAAACAGGGAGTACAAACGTAATGGAAACGATGGCCTATATAATTGCCAACTAAAAAATTCTCAAGAATTTCGCCCATGTCGAATCGGAGATAATGTATCAGATTTCAAGTGCCCGAGCATTACAAGCAAAGGAAAACTATAAACTCAGCCTAACTATACTAACAGACTGATGCAGAATGTCTTATTAACCTCTACCAACCCAAGCAAGAAAAAATATTTGCAAAAATAGTACAGAGGCATTATGAATTTTTGTTTTTAAAAACAAATCCATTAAAATCAAGAATCCAGTAAATTGTGGGCAGCATTATTTCGATGCTATGCCTCAGTTCAAGAATTTATTATTTTCGATTTGAGGCACTTGGCAAGAGACATAAAGACAGATAACCATAGTCCAGGAACGCAACAATGTCTCTTGTGACTAGAAATGCAACGCGAGTGTCCGGATTCGCAACTGCCCACCGAGTATGTCAGCTACGCTTCATGTTTATGATACTATTATTAGACTCAAGTGCCCGAATGTGGAACAACTTCACAAATAAGCACACATTTGATCACTAATGTAGATAATTACTTAAACTTGTCATTCATAAACACGCGTGGTTAATATTATTCACTTAAATCTACTAGATATTCAAAATATTTCGTAATTAAAAAAATGTCTACATAGTTTGCACACTAGGCAAACCCTGTTCTTTAAGTGGAAGAGTGAATGTTTTTCCTTTTTAGCAAACAATAAATACATTAACGTCTAGAACAACGTTCTTTAAGCAAAAATACATATTGAGTTTAATATTACAGACATTTCCTGCGGACGAAATTCTTTTTCGGATTACATGGATATGGGGCGTGAGCCCGGTTCTTACACTTCCGATTCTAATCAGTTGAGCTCTGGGATCATTCAGCTCCACAGTACGGTATAGAATGTTAACATTAGCATGTTATAAAATGCAACTAAATGAATACAACCAAAAGAACTATGTAGTTTACATACAGCAGCAATGCGGAATATTCTACATTAGGGTAATGCTTATATTCCACATTATGAACATAGCGGTCATATTGCTTTCAAGCTGTTTTGCGGACAAAATCTATATAAATATTCTTTATATATTCTGTGATATTTCCTTATTACTCCATACTATTGATATAATTATTGTAATATTTACGTCACACGTGTAACAACAATTCTTTTGTTTTCTGCTCCAATATTTTTGTTGAAGCTCAGAAGAAAAGACGCTCTACTACTTCACTCAAGAACTTCATCTCAAGAAACATTATCTTCCCTCGATCAAGGGCCTCTTCAAAGTATTTCCCAAATTATGTCTCGAGACAGCAGCTCAGCTCAGTCCGATACTTCAGCATTTCTCATTAGCAACATATTCCATATTAGGGGACTTTACCCGATTATTGAATATTTTTAATAATATAATAAAACTCCTTCATGCCCGATTAAAGATGTCTAGTGGTTGAGAGTGCCTCTCCAATTCTTTGAGAAAAATGTGGGCTATTCCCAATAACACGAACTCCTGCACTTTCCGGTTCTTTGAACGACCTGAAAGTTTAGACAAGTTGTTACATAAATTTTGTGGAACAAATTCGAGTTCCGATAGCTATCGGTTCGTAGATGTCGACCTGTGTTTTTACGCCCCGCATCCAGCTGATCTATATTTCCAAAGTCTTGTATTCAAGACATTTCTCTGCCTCCTTGGTTTCTGTGTTGGGCGTGGCACAGCTGTATCTATTAGGAGACTCGATTTTTTTTCTCCAAATCCCGCATACCAACATCCGATTTCTTTGTTAATGTTGTACATGCAATGTTAATTTTGTGGTCATACTTTATCGCAGGGCGTACTAATTCCAACAAACGGTTAGAATTGTGCTAACACCACAAGTGTCAGGTTTTGGTGAGTGTACGTATCCCTTGAAGGATGTACCTGGAGCTTTGAGAGCGATGCAGATGTTCCAAATGAAGATACCTACTGCTTCTATGGGACCTTTTGATGTATTCGTTCTTAATAAAACCAATGCTAGAATTTGCCCCGTTGAGATTGTATTATTATTATTATTATTATTATTATTATTATTATTATTATTATTATTATTATTATTATTAATAATAATAATAATAATAATAATAATAATAATAATAATAATAATAATAATAATAATAATAATAATAATATTGAATAACTTTTTGCAGCTGATGTTCCGATGTTGTTCAGACTGCGACGGCTCTCCAAAAATTATGTCAAATACATACTATCGGTAACCCTACCTCTGGTACGAAGGTAGATAACATATTTATTGATAATGATAATAATAATAATGAACAATTAATAATAAAATTAATAATGCTGGACAAGAACGTTAAGGCAGTAATGTCATAGTAGTCTCGGACCAGGCAATCGCGGGTTCGAGTCCTGCCTCGGGCATGGGCATATTTGTGTTTGTATGTATGTGTCGCCTTCTCACCCTTATTATCATCATCATCATTTCATCTTCCATACCCCCAGGGATAACAATCCTAAGTCGTAAAAATGGACTCAGCAGAAATGCTAATTCTCTCTAATAATGTTTCACCTGCATATCTCCAGGCAAAAATACGACTGGGTCTTGGTAGGTATAACTGCACGTTCGCATGGTTCATAGAAAGGCCAATTCGCGACGAAAAAAACATAATTGTAAAATTAACACTACAATTAATAAAATTATTATTATTATTATTATTATTATTATTAATAATAATAATAATAATAATAATAATAATAATTATTATTATTATTATTATTATTATTATTATTATTATAAAACGAACACAATCACCGAAGAAATTAGGAAACGTCTAACTACGTTCTACTCACATATCTACAGAATGGAGAACACCAGAACAGCGAAGAAACTACTGGACATCATAACGAAAAGTAAATGCACCACGGAGTGGCTAAAGGAGGTCCAGAGGATCATGCAACAGATCAACATAGAAAATCTCGAAGACCGCAACGAGTGCCGGAGTAAAATCAAGAATGTGAAGTTCGAGCAAAGAACAATACAACAACCTGCTAAAACGTGGACAGACGAAAGGAAGAGAGAACATTCTGAGTGGATGAAGAATTTCTGGAGGAGGAAGAGGAAAAACATCCAAAATTAAATCATGAATTCAAGTTCAATCGCTCTCCTAAAGAGGAATAATCGATTAAATAATAATAATAGTAAAAATAATAATAATATAATAATAATAACAACAACAACAATAATAATAATAATAACAATAATAATAATAATAATAATAATAATAATAATAATAATAAGCAGAAGAAGAAGAAGAATAGTAGTAGTAGCAGCCCGCTGGTGTGCTTTTTGCACCCGCGCCGCTATACGCATCCGGGGCCTGTCTGTCGGTGCGCTGGCGTCGTAATTGCATCCGCTGGGCCGCCGCCGCCGCCGGCATCAGGCGTCAGGCGTCGAATGACCCCCGCCGCCCCACAAAAGGAGCGCGACGCCTCCCGGAAACAATTTGACGAGATGAATCCAAAAGGAAACACTCGCAGCGGAGCAAGCCTCCAACCGCGCCTTCTTCGCCCGACGATTCATTAGAGCGAGCGGTGCGATAGGCGATGTGACGGTATGCAGGCACCTTTCTTCCTCAGTATTCGTGCGTGGGTGTGGAATTTTTTAATGTGGTAATAGTAGTAATTCATTGAGTTTCAATTTACATTTTCTCGTATAATTTCTACTCCCGCCCCATTGCTTTATTACATTTGATGTATTCGCGTAATATTTCTTCTTTTGGGGCACTTATTTGTTCTCCATAACCGTATGTTCCACTGTTCTTTATATCATTTAACCGTGTTACATTTCTTCTTGTACATCGTAAACCCGGTCCTTTCCTACCAATTTCTCACTATCTATTATCCAACTACGGACTATTATCCCACGACGGACGGACTGAAGGACGATTGCATAACTTTCAACAAGAAAAGAAAGCCTTTCAGGAGACGCACTCTGTCTAATCTAAACTCTTTTTAACCTAATTATTAATGACAGTAGGGACGTTCTCCCCTTCAATGCTACAACAACCAGGGTCCGAAAGAAAATAGAAATTAACTTAAAAATGTAAAACATACTTTGATGTATAAAAATTTATTTAAAAATAATTTCGAGGGCTTATTAAGTCTTAAGATTCGGTAATGACATCATATAATAACTAATTTCATTTCCGAATACGAAACACTAAATGTATGTTCGAAACAATTTTTGTAAGCTTTTGGGGTATTTTTATATTTGGAAGTCTATTTCACATTTTAATAACTTTTCATCAGTTTTGAAGAGAAACATATTGTTCCTTTTTTACAAAGTATTACTTTATCGCTGGGGAGAAAGATAATTTCTTCGTTCAAAGTTCATCAAAGAAAGTCACTTTTTCTTATGTTTGAAAGTAATCCAAACATTTAAATTGAAATATCAGTTCCGCCTTGACTCAGCGTTTTATTAATTATTCATTAACAAGTTTAAAGAAAAAATTTATGAAAAAATATTGACATGTTTTCGTAAATTTTACTCTTTTTTTTATAAAGTCTTTGCATAAATATAACGTGATAACTACAGATATTTTGAAATAAATTTAGCACAGAAGATGCGAAGTAATGAAGAAAAAATGTATTATGACTAAATAGTTTTAATGAAGAAGATGTAAGAGATGTTCGAATAAAGTTGAACTTCTACAATTTAAAAAAAACTTTTTAATGAAAGAGAAATATTACTAATTAGCGCACTTTATTCTATTTGAGGAATAACAACTGGAAAAATTGAAACCATTTTCAGAAACATTTGAAAACATATTATAAGCATAACATAAAGTACCTCCCAAAATTAAAAAAAATCCCTTTCAAATTTCTAAGGTCTAAATTGAAGTCAGGTGCATAGGATTTTATCAGTTTTGGAAAATATCCTGCATAGTTTAAACGCTTGAGTTACACACGCAGTAAATGCACTTAAATGTGTCGCTTTACCTTTTTTAAATATTTGGAACTCATTACAAATTAGCATTAAATAAATGTGGTAACAGAGAAATTAAACTCTATAAAGCAAAGGACATTCGTTTAAATCGGGAAACACTAGAAAGTCATGGCTGCACAAACAAATAAATATCGATGGATTGTTTATAACCTCCTGCTATCGCAGAAAAGTCCTTCGATCCAACCCACAAACCTGCCTAAGCTGGGTATCATCATTCTCTCACACATCGACAACTCATTACCTCAATACGATCCGATTTTTCAGGAAATTATAAATTATTTTCTAACAAAATAAAGGGAAAAGTTTCCCAGAAATATGTTTCTGTCCGGAGGGAATTGAATATTATAATCCCTCGTACTCCGTGTATCCACAACGGGATGGCGAGACGTATTTTACGTTGCCTAAGCTCAAAAAAAGAAGGAAAAAAAACTCAACTTTTAAATTTATGGCAGTTTTGTGAACATTTTAAGGAAAAAACCTACTCTTGTTTTTCTTCTTATCCAGAGCGGCGTTCCCTTTCTCTATCAGCCAACGTCCGCTAATTGCTTTTTGTGCTGTGGGGTGGTGCGGATGGAACTTGAAGCGACTTCCGTTAACACAAATTATAATTGTCTTGTTTTCCTTCATCAAAATTCAGAGTACGCGTATTATGGCACATGCCATTTGGAGGCATCTGATAGAATTATATTTTGACAAGCTCCATTAGCGTCGGAGGCTGCGCTGCGCCGCGAAGATAAACCTCGCGGCGCCTGAGACGCCGTCGCCTCCGCCATCTCCCTGCTTCCGCTGCATCTCCTCCGTCGCCCCGGCTACCCGCTACCGCCATTCTGTCCGCCTCGCCGCGCCGCCCTGCACAAACCCGCCCTTCCAGCCCTCCCCCTTTGGCCCGCCCCCCTATCCATCCCACCCTACTCACTGACCATCCCGCAACCGCACTATCCCACTGCCATCCACCCTCCACCCCGGTCTACCCATCCCCATCTATCCAGCCCCACACCCCCGCCCCGCCCATCTCGTCTCGTCTATCCATTCCACCCACCTGTCCCATTCCACCAATCCCGCATCTCCCACTTCGTCCTTTCCACATCGTTTCACCCCCATCAATCCTCTCCCTTCTACACAGCCCAATGCACCTCTTACTATAGACCGGCCCACCCGCCCTTCCAACCACCCCCCCGTCCACAGCCCGTCTGCCCCCCGTTCACTACGTTCTCCCGCTCGCAAGCGCAACACTTATCCGTTCCGCTCTCAACCTCACCCTCCCTATCCATTCGGCCTGATTCACCCTGCCCGGTCCACCGGGCGCTGTTCACGCCAGCCAGTTCACTCCGCCACACCCACTCGAACACCATTTCCCCGTCGATACACGTCGTTCCCCCGAACACCCCTCTCCTCTTTTCTCCCGACTGTAGTTATATCATGTACCCTTAATTTTGAAGCTTTTCGTCATGGTGATATTCAGGGCCTTCTGCATCATTGCTCTCCTCACTCTGCCACCGTCCCCGACTGTCCTCGGCTGCGCTATACTACCACACACGACCGGAGAGCGCTCGGCAGCGTAGAGCTTGTACCGGGGCGGTGCACCGCTGGAGGGAGACAACTGGTTAAGGAAAATCCTGCTAGCCGGCAGGCAGGTGGATCGGATCTCACATCCAGCGCCGGAAGATCACGGTCACACCTCCGAGAAAAACGTGCACTACACTTACGGGATTCATTGACCTTAGCATTAGCGTGACAATCATTGCTGTCCCCACCTCGTTGGCCTCGCCTTGTTGGCCCCTCCCCGCGCCGCCCGCCCCCCGCCCGGTGCCCGTCCATTTGCGCCCGCGCCGCTCCGCCTGCTCCCGCCGCTCCGCTAAGAGCTCCGCGCGATGCCATCGCCGCCCTGCAGCGCTAATTGCAGCGGGCCCGCGGCGCACTGCAGTAATCCGGGTGCGCCCCGCTCTGCAATCGGCCGCCGCTCTTCGCGCGTCCATTAAAAATACCGTGCCACGCGCATGACGTCATAGACAACTCGACGTGGTTTTTGATCGTTGCGCCGTGTGGCGGGTTGAGACGTGGAGTTTTTCCTCGTCGTGGGAGGACACCATACGTATACTCTAAATTACACTCATGGACATGGAATACACTCACTCACCCGTATTACACTCATGTATACACTCATGGAATACATGTGAACAATAAGAATTGTGAATCCTTTCCTTCTCAACAAATCGGGGATATCTTATTAATTACATTGTTTAATTACCAGGCCGGTATGCATATCCTGTAGCCTGCCTGGGCACTTAAAATTTATACTTAGATATATTAAATTAATAAATTATATTGAATTATTAAAATACATTATATGAAGTAATATATTTTTGTTATAATTACTATTTCGCTTGTGAGAATTGATATTTGCCTTAGTAAATATTAGTTTTATCTGATACATTGCCGGTTATATCAATTCACTGGTTCATGCTCATATCGATCATTTTTAGTATTGGTAGTATTCCGTAAAGTAACCCAATGTCTTTGAGAGCTACTTTCTCGCTGATCCCATTCGTCAGTTCACCACGTTTAATAGATTGCGTGTCTTACGTAGCTGCTAGGCGAGCTATCGACTTGCACCTCGCACTCCGGTCGCAGCCGCAACATGATCGACGGTAGCGCTCAGCTCCGCGTCCCTGCGAGACACCGCCGCTGCGGGGTGCGGCGGGGGTGCGACCGCCATCAATAACGCCGCGCCCAAGACGCCGCTGGGGGTGGCAACGACCACGAAGGCACGTAACGCTGGCGGTGACAGTGATAGTTTTTTGCATACCATCATTATTAACGGCCTTTTCCCCGTTTGCCCCGTTCGTTTCAGAATCGAGGTTTTGGGTACTAAGTATAACGTCAAAAGTAAGGTTTTTATCATACAGGTTAGTGTTTATTGTTGTAGTTGATAATTCATTTGGAGATACACTTGTTTCGTGAGACTTGTGTTTTGTGAGTCGTGATGACAAAAATCTTTCAATTGATTGTTATCGATGAATTACAATTAAAAAAACTACCAATATATTAATTGGTTGAAAACAATAAATTATTAGATTGTTTATTCATTGGAGTAAACTATTCTTCCGCGCAAAAGCTTACATATTTGGCAACATTTAAAGGAGGATAATAATGTGTATGAGCTGGGGTAGATAGACCTTATCGTCTTCACCATCCATATCTGTAGATGTTTTAGCTCTAAATGTTGAAACATACTTGACACACTTTTTCCAGATTTTAACTGTTCATGCCAGTGATCAGGCTTTACTAAATCATTCGTCAGCGTCGTACAATTCTACCATGCCTTGCTTTTTTCTGAGGTCATTACAATTTAATTATAGACTATCAATGGAAACTTACACTGGCAGATATTAAAAAATTAAATTAAACAATACAAATCGTCCAGAGCGCTAATCTAAAAATATCTCTGAGACAACTCAGTCAACTGGAGTCAGGTCAAAAGCCAACCGTCTTACCGTGCTCTCACTTTGTACTCTTTGCCACTTTCTGCAGAAGACTGAGGCAAACTGTTTCCAATAGTTTGGATATTTATTTAATCTCTTTTAGTATTGACTTCTGTATGTTTTATCTTCAGTCTAGATCATATCGATATATCGTTATATGGTGTGACATTCTATGCAAAACAATGAGCGGTGGATATTCTCTGAAATGATTGTAAATACAATATCTGAAAAATCTGTTTTTCGTAACTGTACCTCATTACTTAATTATTCAATTGGTCTAATGCTTTATTTGTACAGTAAAAGTTTGTTTTACAAAGACAAGGATTGACAAATCATTCATCTCTACAAAATGCGAGTATTGCATGAACATTTTCCTTGTCTGGTGTCATGATAATGGTGTTACGTTGATGCTACTGGGAATACAGACTCTGTCACAATACAGAAAATGTGGACGAGGGTAAATTTTTTCACATATTGTTATGAATATTCAGAAGCCACATTAATTGAGAACAAATTACCTTCCATCACATTATTCACTTTCATCTGCATACTACTCAACACAATTCGTTATACATCATAACGCTTATGTACATGCGATTCTATTGATAACGAAATATCGTGCAATTTACCAATTAGCGATTAAAATTTGTACTTAACTCTCAAATGCTGGTTTCATGAGTACTCTCAAAATAATTATTGATTGCATGTATGAATTTCAAGAATTGAAGTTTACATTAAAACGTTCCACAAACCAGAATATGATTGTATCAATTTATTCCTTTATTAGGTCTCTAAACGGGGTTGAGTTAACAGAAGGAACATTTCTGATTGTATAAGAAAACGCTGATTTTAAGTCAGAAGCAGATCTAACGAAGGAACACTAATTGGTTTCTGTCTATTGTTCGTATACGTTTCATTGTTACATTTTCTACAAGCTTACGAACTAAATAGTACATGAAACACGTGGCAACAATTGTCTGATAATGTGACACTCTTAAAAATAGTCACAAGATTTCCACAATATAAATTATTTTCACTCTAATAAAATAAAAGTATTTTCACTGGTGGTATTGAAGGGAAGCATAAAGTAAAACATTTAATGTCTTAAAGAGTAGTTCATGCACAGGTAGATATTAACATTCAATGTGGGAAGAGATAGCGACCGTAATATTATAAATAAAGGACAATGTATGTTTGTTCGCTGGTTCATACTCGTACATAATACGCTATCGTTCATAACAATAAACCTCTGTTAACTTACTATTTGCCCTTCCGGTAAGAATATAGGTACAGTACGATGGGGCTGTGGATATGCCTGCTCACAAAGACGCGCGTTGATGATTTTGTGCTGACTCAAGCGTTCTGAACACGGCGCTCTGTGTAACGGTGCTTGACGTAGCCCATTGCACACGGAAGTACGATTATTAAGACGACTCATCTGCGTATTCTGCCCTTGCGATTGTGAAATTTCTGTCGGAAGAGACAGATACAGAGTAGCGTGTGAATATTGCATTGCCGGGTCCAATAGCGATTTAATATAATGGTAATGTGAGATAATGCCCACAAACAGGTGTGTGAACAATTGTAGGTATTGAACAATTGTAGTCTGAGAAAGCAGAATTCTGTTATATTTTCTCGTATACGTACGGAGTAATATAAGTAGTACAGAGTAATTTATGTAACGCAGAAGAAAATAGTATTCGGAATTTCAACAGAAATAAGAGGGGATTAGGGCCCTTACACCAAAAAAATTATTTTAATTTAACAAACATTCGTTATGTCCGTCTGTCCGTGTGTCCGTCTATATGTCCATCTATCAGTGTCTGACTGTTAGTCTGTGAACAACAACAGTATTTTAAATAGACATTTTTTTTACGAAATTGGTCCAAATGGTTCTAAGAAATAAAAAAAATTCGAAAGGATAACAATTTTTTGTGTTGAAAATCGTAATTCGAGTGTAAAAAACAGTTTTTTGCTGGATTTAAACCAGTTTACACGGAGTACTTCGTACAAATAAAAAAAAAACTTTTTAATTTGTAATGTAAGATAATTTTTAAACCTCATTACGCCGACGAATATTGAATTTAAGTAACCTTGTGATTTTTTATAGATGATTAAGTGTTTCGAGCCTTTTCAGACAGTTATGTCCGATTTTGACCCTTACAATCAACAAAAAAGGAGAGGAAAAGAGAAATTTTTTTTTCCTTTCCTTTTTAAGATCTCGCGTTCTGACACAGATCAAAAGGGTTAATGCAAATTGTAACCGTGTAAATTCTCTATTTTTTTTTAAATTTCTACCTCTTATCTTATGATTTGCACCCGACAGCTCAATATATACGAAACAGTAATTTAATGGTTTTTTATTTATTTTCTTAAAATTATGTTTTGTGTTACTAATTTTTGTAATTTTTCTGTTTTCTGTTTATTAGAAAAGATAAAGAATGAAAAACAAAATATAATAATATTACTATAACTTATTGTAATTTGTCCCTCGCGGTTTAGCTAATTGGTCAGCGTACTTGCGTACATGGTTCCACGTAAATCCGGTCGAGCAAGATTATAGTGTACGATTTCCTTGCAATGCCCCAGTATATGTTGCTGTGTGACGATGAGAAAACTCACTTCTCATGTTGAGAAGACCAGGATACGGCGTAAGATACGGATAGCTAACCACACGTACCTCTTAACCCACGGCCGGGACGCTGCTGGTAGGCCCTGGCCCGTTCGCGGGTTGTCCCGCCAAGCAGATTGTAATTTGATGATTTCCGCCCCAAGCTTTGAGCCCAAAAGCTTTGAGCTCCCGACTCGGCGTGGGTGGTGCGGAGTGTTCTGTGTGGGGTCATTAAGGGAAACAGATAGGTCGAGGAAGAGGGAGGAATGTTCGCAGTCCTTGGCTCGTTTGTTAGAGTACTAAGGTAATTAGCCGAATTTATTTATTTATTCGATTTAAAATTTTAATATCCAACGGAGAAATGACGGTAAATTACATTTAGAGCAGTCAGTCACTAGAATTCTCATCCAGACAGCAGCCGAAACCGGCCTTGCGCTGTAGATAGTGTCAAAAATCTACCACCGACGAACCTCGAATTCTCGGACTTCTCCCCAGAATTGGGGAATGCTAGTCTAAAGCTAAATGCAGCCGGTATGTACTCAGAGCATAACACCCTCACTATAAAGATTTCGTCCACCGTGGTAGCTGAGTCTGTGGTCGTGGTGTGTGGCGTGGGCGGTGTGGAGGAAACCTCTGCATTGAGGGCGGTGTGGCGGTGCGGTGAAGCAAGGATGTGGGTGTGGGTGTGGGGGGGGGCAGGGCTGGCGGTGGGGAGGTCTTGTGACGCCATGACTAACGAGCGCAACCAGACTCCCTCGCAGCGCCGCTGCAGCTCCCCCTGACGCTTGGTGACGTTCATTGTCATCTCAGAGGCCGGGCCCGTTATCCATAGTATTTGACGACGACAGTTTTCTCTCAGCAGGAATTTTTTGACGGTTGCTCTATCAAACGGCAAACATTTTCGTTTTAAGAGATATTACCTACACTTCAATATTTCAAACAGTTTCAACTATACAAAATGTGTCATTTAATTATTCCAACGAAAAAAGTAATGTTGGTTCTTTTCATTATTTGAGAAAATTTGGTGTTACAGGTTTTTCATTGAAAATTTTATTTTGCGTCAAAACCCGTCTTCCTCAATGTTTTGATAATAGGAATAAATTCATAAAAATATATCTGTTTGTAAAATTTTTCGTGTATAATTGTAATGTATAATGTGATATTATGAGGAAATACATAGAAATAAATATTGTGAAGTGATGTAATAGAGTAACTAAGGAATAATTGCAAGAAATAATCTGGCTATTATTCTGTAGGTCGACCAGCTGCTCACTTTTAGTAGCGTTTCTTTTACGACCCAATATTCTGCTTCGCTTTGCTACATCGTAAAACAAAAGCCTAACTCACTATCCCTTCACAGAATGTGTCATAAAGCAAGCCTTAATTTGAGTTTGCAACTGCGAAGAGCCATTTAGCAAAACCTAAACAGTGTCAGAAAAATGATATGATTTGTTTTAAACAAACTTTAGTTCGCAGATTATATCAACTGATAGTTAAATCTCGGATTATAAAAGTTGTTTGTTTTCCTCGCACGTGATCGCATCAACTCAACACAGCTTCTCATCTTGCAGTTGTTCACGAGTTTTTGATTAAATGTAAACGGACCTAAAGAAGTTGTATAAACCACCTCTCGGTAATGAATTACAGTGCGGCAATCGATGAAATAGAAAATATATCTTTTAAAATTCTGATGTTTGGGTAGGAAGTCCAATTACTCTTATTTAAAATGTTAGACTGTGTTTGATTTTGTCGTTTTCTGCCAACGTTGAGTTGTTTTAAATCTATTTACAATCCGCCACGTAATATACTCTAAATTAATTTGAGTTTTGTCAAATTTATGTATGATGGACGAGAAATTCAAACCGCTACTGTTTACTGAGTAAATTATAATTTCAACATTTATTAATAATGTTGCATTTGAGGTTGATACCTTGTTGTAATTTGTATCTACATTTATGTTGAAGTTACAAGTTAGGTTGGTAAAATGTTGGAAATTTTGCTTAGTCTGCACTGAAGGAAGTTTTGTATTAATCGCAGTCGAAACTTGGTCGTGGACTTGGCACTGCTCTGGCGAAACGAGTCCAAGTATCCGTATTAAATTGTTTTTTTCAAATGAACATAAGCCAATTTCACTAACACACGTAGTTTTATGAATCGCTACCCATTATTGAGCTCATTTCACAATAGTTCCATTTACAGTTTGCTTTAGCTGTTTGTCAAAAAAATACTCACGAGCGGAGGCGGTACTGAATGGGGCGGGGCCAAGCGGGGTGGGTCAGGGAGGATGGGGTAGGAGCAACGAAAGGGCCACCCTCTCTCCGATTCCATTAGGCCTCTGATTTCGTTTGGTCGCTGGCGCGCCGTAAAACCATGGGACAGACGCAATCGAGTTACGGAGCCGCCCGTCCTCGCCTGCGCCTCTCCTCGATCGCCAACCCGCCCCTCCTCTCCCCCTACTCACCCACCCCACCCCATATCCCTCCCTTCCCCTCCCCAACCCGCTCCTCCTTCCCGCTCACGTTCCCTTGTATCCCCCTCCGTTTCCCACCTCTCCCCGCCCCGCCGTACCACTCTCCTACCCCTCCCTGCCCGGTCATCCCCTCCATTCCCCTCCCCGCCCTGCTCCTCCTTTTCCCTCCGCGCGGCTGCAGCGTGCCACGAGACCGATGAACGATGACCCCGCGGAAGCGCTGGCGGCGGCGCCCCCGGATGCGAGGAGATGTGACTCGCGCGACGCTGGACAAAGACAACCTTGGGAATGGGGATGTAAGGTAAATGCAGTGGCAATGCATTTGCACGCAGTCAGATGTGGCTCAAGGGGCTTTATTTTCTATCTGTCCAATCCACTGAATTTACAGAAATTAGCTTGTCTTAATACTGGAACTGGGGAACTGGGTGGAGGGAACTTCATTTAGACGAAGCTCCCTCTTACTTTTCTTGGATTATAAAAATGAATTTGTGTCATTATAATGTTATATTTGTTTGTTTAACAATTCTTTATATTCAATTTGAGTTCTTATTGCTGGGTTTATGGTGGGCCTAATTTATCCTTGGGGTATCTTGAAATAATTTTAATGTCTTCTTCCGAACGTCCTAGATTAAAGTTTGGAAGACTTTCCACTTTTCTCAATAAATCTTACTGATAATCTTCTAAAGTAAGTATTCATGTTTTCCATTTTCAGTTCGTTTCGCATTTGTCTATTTCACATGGTGCTTTAATTATGCGTCTTAAACATTTATTTTGAACTCCTTAGATTTTCTCTAAGTTACTTTTGGCGGTTCTACCCTAGACAGGGCAAACATAAGTAAGAGAATTGATTTGAATAAAGTTATCCCACATTCTATTAGTTTTGAGTGGCTATTTATGAATGGATATAGTTGTGCTAGTTTCACTTATGTTTTATTGGCTATATCTTTAATATAATATTCCCATATTTTTGGTCTAGAAGTACACCTAAATATCTCAACGGTTGATATTTTTGATCCACTTTAATCTTACACTTGTAATTATTAGTGGTCTGGGCATTTCCATCTTCATAGTGTAAATATCCTAGGGGGAGCGAAGGTAGAGCGCAACCTCCCGACGTCGACACGAGGTGATGAGTGGCGAGCACAATGCACGGGCCGCTTTTACCCCCAGCAAAGATCCTGGTACTCACTTAGAGAGGAGGCTGAGTCGACCTCAGTGCCTCCCTGAATGGAAATCGCCAGATAAGAATCACAACCTCTGTCGGGATTCGAATATGGGTCCTTCAAGTTTAGAAATCTTAACACTGTAGTAATAGGGGAACATGCACGAGTCTCTCCGACTATTACTTACACTTCGACATCTTCTGGTTCACCATTTGCGTTATTTATTATGAAACGCGGTATGTTTCGGACGAATACTGGTGAGGAACTGAGTATTTTTGCTGGATTCATTTGTTCAGAATGTTCGAAAAGAGATCTTTTTGCGGGTGGAGTAATAATCGTATACGCTGTTGGGGTAAGTTTCACGGTACTTAAAGAGACGACGATATTGTTAGCTTTGTAAGAAGGGATCGTCACAGAACCCCATAAATGTACTACTGAAGTATCCAGGAAGCCATACCCTCCCCAGAGGTGATTCAACAGGTGTAACAGGACGTATAAAACTTTATAGATTACGCTATGTATAAATTAGCAGGTGTGCGCGCAATTTGTAATACACGCCACTCGTTATCATCATTAATATAACACACTCTGTATGCCATAAGCTCTTCAAATCAAAAGGGCCCGACATGTTTCTTCCAGTACAGTAATCTACAAATCGAGACCGGGAGTGACCGTCTCATAGCCTTGCGCAGCCTCAAACAAGTCTCAAACAACAATAAACTGCATTTCGTAATCCGTTTGTGTACTTATTTTTTTATATATTTTCATGTGCCATATTTTACTGACAAATAAATAAAGTATGCTATAAAGAGAATTAACTTATAACTTTCGCGCTTACTATTCAAAAATGCAACAGGTTTATTATACTAATATACTGGATACCAGAAATGAATGGCCTCTTACTAAATGTTGTAAAACAAATTTCCTAATTACTGGATCTGACAAAATAATTTTTCCATGTTATTATAATTTGTATGTCTTTATTTATGCATAAAATAATAGTAAATGGTAAATACCTCAGCTGTTTCTAAAGCGACCTAAATTATTTTTTTTTATAAAATCCCTAAATGTCAAGTTAAAAAGAGGGAAACCAGGAACTGAAAATGTATACGGAAATATAATATTTTATCACTATGGTCCGGGGGTCCTCTTTGAAAATCATTAAGAGAACTGTGCACCCCCCCCTTTTTTCGCACACCTTCAAACCTTCTGTTACATTTGTGGAAATTACGTTCTTCTGGGTACCCCCACTTCGTAGAGTGATCTTAAGAGTTGAAAAGAGTATTCAAATCTATTTAAAATTAAATATAGTATTTGATCTTCAGTGTCATTTATTCCCATAGATTTGAGTCACTCCGTAGTTCTAGACATCCATCTTGTTCCAATATACATCTATTTTCACTTTTAATGATTTAGAGTGATCTGAATGTTTGCACGATTCCAACCAATTATTTTTATTTCATATTAGATATTCATAAGCAAGCCTTGTTTGACGAACCTCCCTAGCAACCGCCTATAAATCTGCTTTCACTGGTACCTGCTTGCTTGTTTGCTTGATTGATTCGCATAATGAGAAACGAGGTGGTGATGACAGATTGACAACTTGCACAAGCCTTTCTGCGAGCGCAGCTTGATCGTGTATGAAGCTAGGAATCTACGGAAAAACTTCGATTAACGAGTCTATCTGGCGCCGAAATTTAATATGTTGTCAGTGCTACCTACTTCATTGATCGACAACGCAATGCGTCGATTACAGGTACACCACCGGCATAAGCCATGCTTGAGAATAGTGAATAGGTGATTGTGTTAAGGGGATTTACCACTGAGTCAACCCCATGTCTATTAAGAAGACTTCGCAGGCCCGGAACTGGAATCACAATTACGGCAGCACCTTTGAAGGGAACGAATTTTGAGAACTGGCCGGTTTTTGCTGCTCGGAGTGAGCAAAAACTTCTGCCAATATTGGATTTTGCAGAACTTTGCCAATAAAATAAAGTAATAAGAACAAGTAAAGTCTCCGTGGGCACCACGTTGATAGTTTTCTGGGCAAACTGTAAATTGCATGATTCATGAGTGTTTAGCGGGATATACAAATTAATGGATCCATATAATTGGGACACGTGGAAATGTTTTTTTGTGTGAATATGTGTACAGAACAAGAGCATAGAGATCATTACAGCTTAGGTTTTGAACGGTTCACTTATTTATGCCATACTTAAGGTGATTTCATCGACGTTCGGATGACCATGCGGTGCTACCTCATGGCATGGTTTGAGATTGATGTTTGTTAGACATCCAAAACACATCCCACCGGAGTTAGTGTGGACAAAACACTAAGCCCAAAATTAATCATGTTTTCGTTAAATCGAGCTGGTGGCGAGTTGTTTTAGCTGCTACTATACAGTTTCTCACGTGATTATTATCACTTACACACCTATGTTTTGTTATATTCAATCTCATGACCTAATTATCAATATGATAATACGAGTAATTTTTTATTTCGCTAGACGCCTAATTAGTACACTTCTGAACACGTATCTGTTCGTAACGATTCTTTCCATTGATTGAGTCCACCTACTCATTCTACTGGGTTTTCTCCGGTGCGAGTTGTAGCATAATTTAAGTTTGCTCCTCGGGAATTGATCGGGAATAGAGTCGGGAATTGATCGGGAATAGAGTCGGGAATTGATCAACAATTTCCAAAGCACTCGTGGTATTACCTGTGATAAATCAATAACTGTTACAATTTATGTAATATGACACGTGATTTGCAAGTAATCTGTAGGTCTACGAGTCGCGATTTGGATATCAGTAAACAATGAAATGACCTTATATGACTGTCTGTAGGAGTGATTTCATGTAAGACAATTAAATAATATATTCTCCAACGAGCGCATAATGAAGGCTATTATTCACGAGTTTTTGTTTCAACACGAAGAACGTAGTAGCGTCGTAATTTCTACGAGGGAAAAATAGCCATCATTATGCGCGAGTAGAAGACTATACTTTCTCTACGATCTTTAAATATTCAGAATAGATTCTGAGCAGAATTTATTTCATTGGAAACTCAAGTATTAGGATACATCAAAAACAGTGTTGTAATATAAAATGCATAATAAGTTTGAATTTATTTTCTGACTAAATGAATGGTGAAACAACTGCAGTTAGAAATACTTATCACTGATTGTGTTGACTTCATCGAAATTGACAATAGTACTAGTATGCGATGATGTTGGTAAGATATTTTGCAAGTTTTATATGTAATTGGTCATAGTACTTCTGTTGTTTCTGTAGTCATTCTATAGTTGTCGAATTCACTATTTTCTGAATTTCAAGCAGAGTACAAATTTAATTGTCATTGTCTCTGGATTCCAGATTAATTTTCTGTTGAATGATCAATGCAAATTGTAACGAGAAATAGGAGTACAACAACGGGAGTAAGTATTGCGAGGCTTCATAAAGTTATAGTGCGTACTTTGTTCCCTACATATCTATGGAATAAATTTACTTTAACAAAAAGATGAAGCTGTAAATAACATTGAAGGAAAAAATCGATGTTTCTGACAGAATCTAGATTTATTGAAATTTAAATAAATTCGGACTTGGTACCGGTCAGTCAGAACTTGAATAAAATAACCGATGCAATGATTTTGTGCACGACCAGAATCACAACGTTCATTTGATAACATTTTCATTTCTGAAAATAAATATGCTGTCTGATGCATCCTCATTGTCACCAAAAAAGGAAATTCAAAAACTACCATATTAAATTGCGATTCTTATCAATGCCTCGCGTGCAACATGTTCGGTTTCAAAGAGAACGTTTTGCATTGAAAGCACCGAATTTCAATATGTGTATTGAATGTACGAGAATTCGGTGTCTCTCTAAAGCCTTTATTTTCAACGCCCACATGAATTGCAGAGGAGAGACAGGTGTTATTGAAATGGAGAGGGGAATCACATGCAACTCGAATTCCATTTTTATTCTAGGTAGGAGTCATTTTTACGATCCAAAAAGCCAACAGCAAACTCAATTCTACACGTTCTTTATTCTCTTTTTTGCCTGAACACACAAACTTAAAACTGATCTCGCACGTATTAGGAGTTTATTTCGAAGAGAAAATTGCTTCTGGCAATTACTACTTAATGAAAAAAGAACTTTGTGTAATTCTGTTTATCGAAACAAAACTAATTGTTGTAAATAATTTGTTTGTATAAATAGCTAGCTGCTATCAAGATTTGAAGTAGAATTCTGACAGGTTATGCATCTTTGAAATGATCTTTAGAAAGTTCACCGTATTAAAGGCAAAACAAATATGGTTAGAAAACCTAGTGGTCAACGATATTATTTCTTCCTGCAAGACATTGACGAGCGTAAGAATTTTCTTCTTCATTTTCATCTTGATAATGAGTCGGGAGATGTCAATGCCCAACTTTCGATCCGTCTTTTCTTTTACAGTGGGAGACCATTTCTGAAAAATACTTTATAAACGTTGATGATTGTATTGATTTGCTTTGAAATGAATTTATTTCAGTTGGCCGAGATTTCATTATTCATTGGCTTGTACTAATATTTAAATACAGTTTTTTAAGGTTTATATCCCATTAATGTTGGTAGCTTTGACGGTGTATCCTAATAAAAACGATTTATTATGAACTTCGTTTTTCTCTGCGTACTAGAATACTATTAAGTTTGATATAATTATTATTATTACTTTTATTTATCTAAAATGTGATCATGCTTGGTTTATAATGTCTATGTTCGATAATATGAAACGGAAAATAAATCAATAGTTCAATAATAATAACAATAATAATAATAATAACAATAATAGTAATAGTAATAAGTCATAAATATAATGTTTTATAATCGTGACGAACATAATGAAGTGAAATTGTGATCACGTCGTTTAATCATAGGTACTCCCGTGCGTGCTTTGGAAATTCTCGAGAAAAAATCAACACTTACGGAGCGAGGAGTCTACAAGACTACTTGACGAGTGAAATTGAGACAAACTTTCAAATGGTATTTGTCTATAAGTCACAAGTGGAATAGTTATCTTAATCATCTGTCCATCAAAACATTTCCTCTACATGACTACAAGACCCGCGGAATGGGGACTTTAAAAAATAATAAATATTAGAAGAAAAAACTTGATATCTGATGTAGACGTAAGGTATTGACAATAAAAACAAGAATCACAGTAAAAGCACATTTTTGGAGAAACAAAAAAAAAAAATGCAGAGACTTAATGTAGCTAAATACAGCATACGTGAGTTTGTGAAGAGATTGTTGTGGGAGGGAAGCACAAATGCCACTAAGTCAGCAAGTTTCAGTAATAATAGTAAAATAATAGTAACAATAATACCGAATATGAACGAACATGCTTAATTTAAATTACGATTTAAAACTCCAAATCGCCGTAAGTGGCGCAAGTGGGATCTTTTGCCGTCGGATTCCGAAACGACGCAAAAACGAGGGCTGCGCCAGCGGCCGGTGCGTTTCCGGGCAATGGGCCAGCGAGCGCCTGCGAGGTCGCGCCGGCGAGGGGCGACAGGCCGAGCGAGTGGCCGCCCCCGCCTTAGGCGCCGCCTGCGGTCGCCATGGCAACCTGTTGCGGCGAGGCCGGGACGCGGCGGCGCACCACCGCCCGTAATGAGCGCCCGGCCGGAGCGAGGGCTACTGTCCCTGTGGGGACGGGGTCCCTGAGGGTCCCTGTGGGGACGGGGAGCGGCCGAACCGGTGTTTGGTGATAGGTTAGTTGACGTTTCCGGGCGCGTCAACTACTATGGTCATTCCTCCCTGAAGTGTAATGTTTTTTTAATGCTGAGAAGTGGTGGTGTTCCTCTCCGTGTGCGCTGGATGGCGAGATCTGGTGCCGACCTACATGTCGGCCTCCAAGGGATTCCCTCTCCAGGTATCAGCAGCCAGCAGGTCACTTCTCAGCCTGTCGACTGGCCTACCGACATGTGCTGGTAGTGTTGTGCCAGAGTGTGAGTAACTTAGTAAGTAAGGAAGGGGAGAGAATAGGTTAAGGAATATGATCGCGCAACGTCCTTAACCCATTTCTTAGAGACCTGCTCCGGTATTCGCCTGATATTAATCGGAGACACCGCGCAAAACGGCGATAAGATCAGCCGGCCCACCAGAATTATCGCGTAATCGATATTCCGTCACCGTCAGGACTCGAACCCTATACATCCCTTAACGGGTCACAGCAGAGACGGCGGTCGGTGTTTGGGGAGGCTGTGATGGGAAGGTCCAATTGACAGGCTTCGCTTTGCGAATGATTTCAGGAGTTTTAGCAAATGTGCGCGTGTGCACAGCGGCCCTGCCGCCGCCCACTGAGGCCGCTGTGCGTCTGCGAGCGTTCGCTTAACCTTACGAAAATGTATGTCTAAAAGAAACAGGTGCGTAAATGAAGTCGTAGGCTTCCGCGGGCAGAGTCATGTGCGTGATCTTGGCTTTCAGGGTGACGACGCGTCGAAGGCTACCAACAGCCTTCGACGCGGCGTCACCCGGACAGCCAAGATCACGCACAAGAAACAGGTGCATCGGTTCAGGGATTAGGCCGTTTCAAAATTGATGAGTTTATTTCCAAAGTGAAAAATCTTTGCTTCCGTTCGTTCTCTAGTATTACTTATCAATATACTTTAACGCTTTAACCTATAACACTGTCTAATCTGCCTGATTGTATTTGGTGGACAGCCCGCGAACGGGCCAGGGTCTACCAGCAGCGTTCCGGCCCTGCTACCCTGGCTGAAGGGGTTCATGTGGTTAGCACGAAGACATCACTACACCGTATTCTCAACCCTAGAAACGAGTTTTTCATCGTCACATAGTAACATATGCTAGGACATTGCAAGGTTAACGCACACTACAATATTGCCCAACCGGGAATCAAACCCGGGGTCGCAACATGGAAAGCTAACACGGTGACTAATGTGCTAAATCGCGAGGGCCACGCTGCCTATTATTGCGTTCAAATGTAGCATTTCCCTTATACTAATTGTTTCGAAAAATCCTGTATTTTTTTTTATAAAATAGTTAACACTATTGCCTCGTGAACTGTGATAAGAATAAAACCCCGTAGAAATTGATATAAATTCGAATGTAGAGATGATAAATATTCATTTGTGGATGAAAGTTAATATACAAATACAAATGTTTGATGTGCATTATGCTCTTTTTCTCATTCACTTACTTGTACGAACTGCAGTTTCAAATTATCATATCTTTCGCCTTTTATGATATCCCGCTTTGCCAGCCAGCCTCCCTTTATACGGAATGTACTATATTACTTTCAACTCATTTGGTCGGAATTATTCGCCGGGGAGGGCGTTAGTGATTCCCGGTCTCCTGTGTGCAAAGGCGCGCCGAGGTGGCGGGTTTCGTGTTCAGCGAGCCTCACAAAGGGCGTAGTCGACGCGACGTATTTCACGTGCGGCAAAAACCCTCTCTCCGCAGCGCCCGCGCGACGCCTCCGCTCGCATCACCGTGCGAGTGGGCGATTCGCATCTCGACGGGTTGGTGCCGCCACCCCCGCTCCCTCACCCGCACCCGCTCCCCCCTCCGCTGCCAGCTCCGCCGCCGCCGCTCTCAGCTCTGCTCCCG